>SNQJ01S0217613.1:0-15378 GCA_010110895.2 Picea sitchensis | reverse complement strand
TCATGCCCAAGGAATTAGAAGATTGATAAACACAATGTAAATGGTATGGCATTAGAAACTAGTAATGAAGATTACAGTAGCAACGTTCACCCAAGCCACAACAAAAAGAATTCTTGATTTCTCAATACAAGGTGTACGGTCACGCTGCATACAGAAACTAAGAAGGAATAACATCTTTCATGATTTAAAGAAAACATTTATCCAAAGACTGCTAATAAAAAGTACAAAATTGACATGACAAGTCTCTCAAGCAGTTAGAAAAGGGGCAAGTTTGAGAAGAAGCCTGCAGTTATGGCCGAAGGGAAGTTCAGAACCAATCATTCAACAAATTTCCAGTACACTCATTGCCAGAATGAAATCTCAAACTAAATTTTACAAAAACGAATTGGCAGCACACTCATTGCCAAAATGAAATCTCAACTAAATTTTACAAAACGAAATGACATAACTCTCGTTGCTAGAGTGAATTCTCAAACTAAATTTTACAAAAACAAATTGACAACACACTCGTTGCCAGAATGAAATCTCAAACTAAATTTTACAAAATGAATTGGCAGCACACTCATTGCCAGAATGAAATCTCAAACTAAATTTTACAAAAACGAATTGACATCACACTCATTGCCAGAATGAAATCTCAAACTAAATTTTACAAAATGAATTGCCAATAACTATCGCCATAACTCATTTTGACGAATTGGTAATAAAAAAGCGGTACCAAATTATAGCAACATTATAAAATGAATTGCCAAAACTATTTTACAAGGACTGAAGGCCAATACACTCCTATACATGTTTAAAAATGCTGGTCGGATATAATAGCATACAGTCATATATAGATGCCCACATTAAAACAAAATGCACACAGAAATTTGTAACGCCCACATCACTATAAAAACACCCACAGAAATTCATAAACGCCCACAGTCATATAAAAACGCCCACATTAACATAAAACGCCCCCATTTATATTAAAAATGCCCGCTGAAATATAGAAACTCCCCTGTGGTATATAATACATCCTTAGTGATATGAAACGTCCCCAATCATATAAAGAAAACGCCCACAACAATATAAAAATGCTCAGTTGAAATAGCCCATAACCACATTTAAAAACACCCCCAGTCGGATATAACAACCATAAAATCTCTTTTATCCCAACCCACATGCAACAACGGAGTAAGAAGAAATATTTTATAAGCGTAACACAATTACCATGCTTGAAGAAGCAGGCAGAAACCAATTAATCAACAAGAACCAAACGTTGAAGTTAAGTATTTTTCATCTCACAATGCCAATACAAAATGTTGATAACAATAAGAGAAGGGTTAAGTCCCTAATACCTTCTATCATGCAAATGAAAAACACTCTGGATTGCTTTAACTCCATGCAGTGCTGACCCCCACGTAATTGTCACTCCTTCATGGCAGCTCCCACTTGACTGAGAGACTACTGCAGGGTACCCCTCCCGATGTCCTTCAGAGGGGTACTCTGGCTCCCCATATCCCCAGAGCGCCAAGGGGCCACACACTATCGAGGATGGTAGATCTAGCTTCAGGCTGGCCTGTAAGGTGAGCTACCACTCCTATCCATTTGGGAAAATCCCAGCTCTCCTGAAATGTCCAGGTGAGAGTCATAATTAGGCAGCGTAGCGTTAAGCCCAACTCAGCAGATCCCCTTCTTCCTCATCTCCCTTTTCTTTTATAGAGTTTTGAGACCCACCAGCTTTCCTAATTCACATTTTAAATTAAGGTTCAATAAAATATTCTAAATATACTCCTTCGCCTGGGGTATTAGATCCATCCCCCACTTTCAATAAATATTTTCTTTAAATTTATTAATTGTCTCAAAATCCTCACCCACCTATATTTGTTCATAAATTTACTCCTAGTTGTTCCTAGATCCTTACATGTTTAAATACTTTCCTAAAAAAATATGTTACTAGCTGATTAGCGGGTTCTTAATTGTAGATTCCTTACTATGTTGACCTTGCTTTTTACCATAAGTTCTCCATTTTCATTTATTGTGTTTCCTCCATTACTTAGTTTCCTAATTCTCATTATTCACTTCTTTCCCCTTTTATTAAAGCCAAAAATGGCAGTTGTTGTGCTATTTAATCTTTTCCCTTTTATTATTAATTTAATATCTTTGTACTTCCACAAGTTAATGAATAATTTCTTCTTGAAATTTTTAAATCCACTATTTTTACTTAAATTCTTACTCTCTTCATTTGCCCCAAAAATTTATGAAGACCAAAACTATTATAGTGGTTTTGTTTGAAATTTTATTTTTATTTTAGGGTCTTTTTCTTAAAAGTTAGACTAAATTTTTTTACCCTAGAAAGTTTTAGACTTAGGACTTAGATTACGGTAGGCGACACTTGGTTAGGAAGTTGTTTAAGGATTTCTTATTGTGTTAAATGTGTTAGGGCCATCTAGCTTTGTTCCTTCATCAACATCAACAGGACGTGATTGCCCGCCGGGAGCACCATGTGCTCCAAGGGTGCCACTAAGCCAACTTATGTTTCTGCTTTTTAGCAGCGGCGTGCCCTTCCGGGATGCACCACGTCTTCCGCAGTGCCACTAAACCAACGGTGATTAGTGGAACATCGACCACAGGTCAACGCCGCGGGTGACACAGTAAGGAGACCTTAAGGGCTCTAAGGAATGAAGTCCCACGCCTTATTACGCCCCTTAGAATCATCGTGGCGACTTCATGATCTGCGTCCTCCTGACATCGTCGGATCCTCTCAAACTGGAGTGTCGTTAACCTCACGGTTGGGGAGCCCGCGATTGGGAGTGCTGTGAGGCGTGGCGAGTGTTGTCCACCTCTCTGGAACCTCTCACGCGGAAATCATGTGGCCTTCACTTTCCATATGAGTCACCAAATGGCAATCTATCAGCCAGTACGCATCATCAGCAAATCGTAATGGAACATGTCAACATCCTTATCATCAAAATCGATTGAAATATCGGTAATAAAATCAGCAATAGCACACTCTGACTCAATCCGGGTCAGGGTCCAACGATCTCTGCATCCTCAAGGTCAAAACCACACTGCCTTGATAAAGCCGGTCAAAGCACTGCAATGCGATGCAGCGGTAAAACATCGTGTCATCTATCATAGCGCATCATAATCGATTATAAATTTTTTAACATCAGAAAGTCCGGATCCGCTGCGGGCAGAGTATTCATCAAGAATAAGTTTTCGGTCGCCCGGAGGGATGTTACATAAAGCCTCTTGATGCAAGCCGTCGAAGTTTCGGTATAAATCTTAGAAATAAAGTACCCGCGGTATCCTTAAAGTCTGTCTATCAAACAAAATGGAAATTGTTGGTGCATATCATATCTGTCCTCCCAGGTCGTCGAGTGGGAACTATAGTTGTCCCATGATACCTTGATTTGATATATTGTTCGACGTCGTAGCTATCAATTGCGATGATCCAGAATGTGGATTGTCTTAGTTGTGAGTGCACCCTCATATGATACATGTAAGGAACTCATGTAAATCACATGCGTAGGATCACTAATATAATGTCTCTCAACAGATACATGAAAAACATGTTACATATGCCTCGAAAAGAATCGAGGCAAGGCTAGTCGATAGGCCACGGGCCTTTTCTCTCCACAATCTCGAAAAATCCCACGAACCTAGGAAGGTTTATCTCCTTTCAAACTTAGTCGAACTCTTATCGGTTTAACTGCCAGAAGACTTGTCGCCGACCATAAAATAACTACGGAACTCGATTAATCGACCCACTAACTCTTAAATAGATCCTGTGCTTCTTAATCCTTTGTCTTATGGTTTTCATTTTTCTCTTCCATTTCTTGGATTGCTTGAGATTCCACCGGATATTCATCCTCCAACCGATCCCAACTCAAGAATTAGGCATGGTCTCCATAAAGAAACTCAAAAGGCATCATCGTAATGGTGCTCTGGTAGCTGTTATTGTTGACAAAGAGAACTCTCTTGGGAAAATTCCTCCCAGCGCTTTGTTGGTCCATCATTTTTATCGCATAGCTTATGTCTTCAAGGTTTGGTTCATTAGTTGATCTCTTAAATTAGGTCTCTGGGTGATACGATATGCAAAATTAAGTTGGGTTCCCAAGGCCTCTTGGAAACTTCGTCGAGAATAGATCCGGTAAACCGCAGATCCTCGATCAGGATATAATCTTACGAAACGCATGTCGCAGCCTCACAATCTCAGCGATGAAAACTCATGTCGGTGCACGTCGATGTCGTACGCACGGGAATTAAGTGAGCACTCTTCGTAAGAGTTTCTACTACTACAAAATCGAGTCGTGTCTCCTTGCGGTCGTTAGCGATCAACAATAAAATCATCCGAAATAACTTCCCATTTCGATTCGAATTGACATGTGGTTGAAGTAATCCTATCCGGTGTCTATGTTCAGCCTTCACTGGCTGACATTCTAGACATCTCACCAACCACAAAAGATTGACTATGTCGGCCTTCATTCCCTTCGAGAAGAATGAGGGTTTAAGGTATGCCCTCATCTTAATGACTTGGGTGAGCCTTGTAAACTTCTCTATGAGCTTCGCTTCGGTCAACATCCTCAGCCTTTCGTCGTTTGGCATTACATAAATCTGACTTCTAAACCTCAATAACCCCGCTTTCGGCTATCAAATGAAATCATTTGATATCGTGGTACCATCATTGTGTTTGTCAGATAAAACCCTCGACCTATTTGTACCATTCATCATTACGCTATAAAGTGAGAATCTTCTCTCGTGGAATTCATCACGAAGAGGCAACACCAATAAGATGCGCGGCCTTCGACTCAAAAAAATCTGCCACTCGATTCACCGTTCCCCTTATGTAAGCAATCTCAAATTCATACTTGCCAAGCAATTCCAACCAGCAGCGGGTTTTCACGCGGCGTTGGTCAAACTTTCGCATTAAAAATGTGTTATGATCCACAATGATGGAGTCTGGTTCAAATTTTAGATCAACAAGGTGGTCTCCAAACCTTCAAGGCATAGCGATGGCTAATAACTCCAAATCATTCGTCACATAGTTCTCTTCATGCCTTCTCAATTTCCTCGAAATGTAAGCAATCCTTCGTTCGTCTTGCATCAAGAATCCACATAAACCTTCCTTGAAGATGCGTCGATTGCATACCAAAGTGCGCATCCATCGGGGACCTTTAGTATCGGCTATGGTCAACAACTCCTTAAGCCTTCAAAATGCTTGGCACATTTCTCGGTCCAAAACAAACTTCTTGTTTTATTTTACAATTTCGTGATCGGTTGCTATCTTGAAAATCCCTCGACAAGCGGAATAGATAGTATCTGCTAAACCCATAGGCTCATATACGTGACATTTGTCAATGTAGAGGCCATTCATAATAGCCTCCTGACCTTTGTTGGATCCACGACGGTACCTTCATCGGAAATGACATGTCCTAAGTAGTGAATCCTTGATTGATAAAGAGCATTTGGACAACTTCCCATACAATTTGTGCTCTAAGTAGGCGATTGTAGTACCAAGCACAAGTGCTGTTCATGCACTCCTCCATCGTCTGAGAGTAAATCATAATATCGTCGATGAACACTTGGATGAAATTGTCCAAGTACTCGTGGAAAAACTCGTTCATCAAACTCATGAATACCCACAGGGCAATGGAGTCCAAACGGTAAAACAATAAACTCGTAATGTCCAAATCTCGTCTTAAAGGTGGTCTTAGGGGCGTCATCCTCCTTGATCCATAGTGGTGACTGCGATGCGCCGTCGATCTTGGAGAACAAGTTGCACTTATCGACCGTCCGAGCGAGATCGTCGATTCTTGGTAAAGGATACTAATTCTTGATCATAGCCTTGTTAGGTTGGCGGTAGTCGATGCAAAGCCTCCATGATCCATTCTTCTTCCAAATGAAAATAACAAGTGCACCCCAAAGTGACACACTAGGGCCGTATCAGTCGAGTCCGGCCAAACTCATTGTTGCATTTTCAACTCTTGCAACTCTTGGGTCGACTGTCAGATAAAGGCGTTCTTGCTATCGGTTGGGTCCCCAGTTTCAGGTCTATATGGTAAACTCCAATTCTGTTTCCGGTGGCATCCCGGGTAACTCCTCAGGAAAAACGTCCATAAACTCCTTCTGCTTGGAAGGTGTTAGACCTTCCACTACTTTCGTGTTTAAGTTTAAGCGCCAAGGATGATATAGCATAGTACCTTAGCATAGTCTTATGTATAGCTATGAAGAGATGAACCTCGGGGATACTCCTTGGTTCCATCCTACAATCACGTATCTCTATCCCTCATCATCGCGACCCCGAGGGCTCAGCCGTTTTGTCTTACAGTTAACTATCACATCTTTTGATTCCAACCAATCCATACCAATCATGACATCATAAGATCCTAAGATCATGGCGTACAAGTTGACCCTCATCACAAACTCTCCCAAGTTAAGGACACAACCCATAACCTTTCCTCCAATATACGTTTGGCTCTGACCATCTCTATGGTAAGCTCATCTCGTTAGGCTTCATTTACCATGACAATCCTTTTAGCGCGGAAATGAAACTCTCGGTAGCACACGGGTCTATCAAATACTAAAGAGATGCAGTGTGGTACTGTCGTCTCGAACCGTCATTGCGGTGCTCTGCACGGCATTTATTCAACTATGAATCCGATGGGCCTTGCCCATATCTCCATTAATTGAGTCAGTGATCGAACACTACGGTCCTCTCTCATAAGACGATCGTGACGTGAGTGTGGCTCCCCACACGTCAACACCCCTTCTTCGGCCCGATAGTACTAGTTCCCGAAGTAGAAGATGACTACCAACCAACGTGAAACCCTGGTCTGTTCTGCTAAAAAGGCCTAAACTATTGCTGCTACAAGCGATGTTGCTGTTGATGCTATGTTCCCCGATAAGGTGTCCACTGCTAAGGTGGCGGTCATCGGGGTGTAGTGAAAGTGGATCTCTCTGACCACTATACCCGGCGTATGTCGGCGGTATCGATGTTGTGGTGTACCGGATGAACCCTACCTGTGGGATGCCATTTGGAGTCACAGTGGAGCCCGATAAGATCCTCCTACGCTATGAGGGCCTTTTGGACAGCGTGGTGCAAGGTTTGAGGCATAAAAAAATCCTAACCTTTTCACGCGGAGAATACGTTAGGCCAAACATGAGAATTGACCTTGAGCTTCTCGGTGTTAAGGTGTGGAGCATACCGGAGCGGCTCCATAAAACGTGTCTCGTACTCTGGCACCGTACGACCACTTTTTTGTAAGGTGTTGAACTCATTAATCTTGTGCTCAATGAATTCATCAGATATGTACCTCTCTCAAAATTGTTCCTCTAATAGTTCCCATGATACGTCTTTGATGGCCATGTTTAAAAGTGGTAGGAGTGTCTTCCTTCATAGAAGAGTGCTCCACTTCAGCTAAAATATTGTCATGCATATTTTCATGTTGGAGGTATATTCGCACAGTGCAAAGCACACGTAGCCATATTCTCCAACACCATGCCTGGCGTGCTATCTGGGGCACCAAAGAACTCAGGAAATTTAACCTTCTCTAGTTCTTTGTGAATGCTACCAATACCAGTTTGGGTGTGTTGTGGACCCTTAGGGGTACATGCGCCCTCACCTTATGTTAGTACATACGGTTAGTCAAGGCCTATGTCATTTCCTTGGAAGCACCTTGTCAGACACAATGCATCCCGCAGGGAAATATTCTTATGGTCAAGAATTGTTCTTCTCTTTGGGGTTGGACCCCTCTGGCACGAGTGCTACTAGAGGCATCGTGCATCCTCCCTTGGCACCACGTCATGAATCTCTTTGTTGTCCTCTAACCATGATTACATTTGCGCACACAATCAACTCGATCGGTATAATCAAATCTAATCATGTCAGCAGAGAGCGATGCTGCGAATCGAACCGCGAATTAGAACGCTACGATACCATGTAACATCCTCCCACGCCACGACAACAACCTTTCTAGTAACAGGTGCAAAATTTTCTTTCATTTTTTTTAAAAAGTGTGCTTGGCGTGTAGGAAGGAAACATACACACTAGACTCTAAGATGCCACCTGACGACTAACAAGACAAAACCACAATGATCACAACAAAACGCCAGGCACAACAAGTAATCTGACCAAATGACCACTTAGACATAAGGAAGATCCATAATAATGCGTTTACTATTTCACCACGATAGGAAAGCAAGGCGTTTAATCTTGGTCCTCTTCTCCGGAGAGAGAAGTCAGATAGGCTCCTAATTCATTTGCTCAGGTAGAAACTAGTAACTTGACGACGAACAAGGCTAAGCTAGATGAACACAACAAGATGACATACAGCGTACAACAAGTAAAGAATGTTTTTAAACCAATCCAGCGACAATAAGTAAAGGCCGACTACTGGCGGTCCTACCACGCAAAGGTTAGGACCTCCAAGATACATAAACAACGCTTAAGCCCAGGTTCCCATCGGTTTAACCATTTAAGGCCTGAGGTAGCTGATTCGAACATGGAAGTATCTACATCCCACCACAGATAATATGGACTAAGCACACATAAGTTTACGACCTGGTACAACATGAGTTTGAACAAGGACTACCATCTACCTAAGATCTTGAGGCCATTCCATCGTGCAACTATAGATCAAAATTTGTCATCTGGGTACCTTCTAAAATTAATCATTCCAGGACCTTATTGTGCGAGTCTGTTCTCAACTGGGATAACTTTTAACCAAATAATTGATCCATATTTAATCAAGAATAAGGACTAGTTAAAAGTTTTCATTCACAACAACCTTAACATTTAATTTAAGGTTAACGCAATAGTCAAAAATCAATTAACTCATGCATTAACTATAAATAAAATGAAGAGTTATGATTTATCATTTAAACAACAAATGGCATTAAATATAATTATACTTCCATGAATAAAACAACATCCTAAATCATGAACTCAATTCAATTTTAATTCAGAATAATGAATGGTGACATTTTATCAATTAAAGCGGAAATTAACCTTTAATTCATAATTAAAGCAATGTTCAAAGATCAATTATCTCCTTCATGGATTAACAAGGAATAGTTATGATTCATCATTTAAAGCAACATTAACTTCAATCTAAGATTAAAATTCCATAATGTATAACATACTAAAATCATTAACTCATTCAAGGTTTAATCAAGAATAATTAAATAATTCAAAATTACCATTTCGGTAATGCTCCACCATTTTAGTAATATTCTAAATCGTCTAAAGCCGGCATTGGAAATTGCATGGATGTTATGCCAAAATGGAGAAAGCCTAAAAACCTAAAAGCGTTGAATAAATAAAAGAAATCAGGCAGCCTTTGATGATTTTGGGTTATTTAGTTCAGTTTGACGGAGAACCTACAGTCCCATTTTAATTTCTTTGCAATTAATGCAGGTTAATTCTAGGAGTCTAATAGAGAAAATTTATTGCCCAACTCCACCAAAACAATATTAATGGGCAATTTTCAATTAACCCTTCCTTCAATTATCCAGTTCACAAATGTAGTGGTAAAGTAGATAATGTGCCCTATTGATACATAATACATTCTTTGTGCCTCTAATGCAACTTGAAATGTGGTGGGAACAATAGCTTAAGATTTCATGCCCAAGGAATTAGAAGATTGATAAACACAATGTAAATGGTATGGCATTAGAAACTAGTAATGAAGATTACAGTAGAAACGTTCACCCAAGCCACAACAAAAATAATTCTTGATTTCTCAATACAAGGCATACGTTCACGCTGCATACAGAAACTAAGAAGGAATAACATCTTTCATGATTTAAAGAAAACATTTATCAAAGGCGCTAATAGAAAGTACAAAATTGACGTGACAAATCTCTCAAGCAGTTAGAAAAGGAGAAAGTTTGAGTAGAAGCTTGCAGTTATGGTCGAAGGGAATGTTCAGAACCAATCATTCAAACAAATTGCCAGTACACCCATTGCCAGAATGAAATCTCAAAACTAGGAGAATTTTAAACGAATTGGCGGCACAATCATTGCCAGAGTGAATTCTCAATCTAAATTTTACAAAATGAAATGACATAACTCTCGTTGCTAGAGTGAATTCTCAAACTAAATTTTACAAAAACAAATTGGCAACACACTCGTTGCGAATGAATTCTCAGCTAAATTTTACAAAATGAATTGGCAGCGCACTCATTGCCGGATAAATTCTCCAAACTAAATTTTACAAAAACAGGTGTTATCACCTCATTGCTAGAATGAAATCTCAAACTAAATTTTACAACAAATTGAGAGATAACTATGGCCGAACTCTTTACCGGGGCGAATTGGCGGTATAAAAAAAAACGTTGCAAATTACAACAACATTATAAAACGAATTGCCAAAACGATTTTACAAGAACTGAAGGCCAATACACTCCTAGACATGTTTAAAAACAACCCTATTCAAATATAATAACGCCCACAATCATATATGAATGCCCACATTAAAAAAAATGCCCTTAAATTTATAGCATACATCAACGTAAGCCCCGGAAATTTATAAGCCCCCATTAACATAAGCAGCCCACATTGTTTGCTAAAGCATCCCCCAAATTAATATTAAGCGTTGAGAATACTCACTTACCCACGGCTTGGTATATAATATATCTGGTGATATGAAGCACCCCAATCATATAAAGAAAGCGTACGGCGATATAAAAATGCTCGATTGAAACCAAATGCGCAGCCACATTTAAAAGAAATGCTGATCGGATATAAACACAACAAAATCTCTTTATCCCAGCGAAATACAATAGCGAGTAAGAAGAAATATTTATAAGCTGTAACACAATTACCATCGTAGAAGAAGCGGGCAAAACCAATTAATCAACAAAATATTAAGCGGATTTGAAGTTAAACATTTTCATCTCACAATGCCAATACAAAAATGCTGATAACAATAGGAGAGGGTTAAGGTCCTAATACCTTTTATCATGCAAATGAAAAACATATAGTTGCCTTAACTCCGCCTCGAATGATGACCCGGCTCAGTGTGGCTCACCTTTCCGGTACGGCTCACAAACTGTAGAAGCCAGTAAGAGACGCTACCGGTACCTCCCAGCCAATGTGGGGGTACTCTACTCTTCCCCTTCCAGCCCCCAGGCCGCCGAGGGGCCACACTATCGGATGGTGAATCTGGCTTCCCGGCTTCAGCTCGCCTATAAGGCTGAGCTACCACTCTATCATTTGGAAAATCCCAACTCTCCTGAAGTGTCACGGTCAAGTCACAATTTAGAAGATTAATAGCGTTAACATTGCTTGATGGAGTCCTTTCTTGATCATCTCCCTTTTCTTTTTTATAGGGTTTTGGACCCACCAACTTTCCTAAATTACATTTTAAATTAAGTTTCAATAAAATGTTCTAAATGTTATATAGCTGCGATGTTGTCCATCCCCCTCTTTTCTCCGATAAATATTTTCTTTAAATTTATTAATTGTCTCAAATCCCTCTACCCACCTATAATTAACTCTAAATTTACTCCTAGGTGTTTCCTAGATCTATACATGTTATCTTAAATACTTTCCTAAAAAGATTTACTAAATTAGCTCAGTTAAGCGAGGTTCTTAATTAGATTCCTTACTATGTTGACCTTGCTTTTTACCATAAGTTCTCATCTTTCTTTTATTAAGTTTCCTCCATTACTTGGTTTCCTAATTCTCATTATTTCCTTCTTTCCCTTTTATTAAAGCCCAAAATTGTGATTCAGTTATTAAATCTTTCCTTTATTATTAATTTAATATCTTTGTACTTCCACAAATTAATGAATAATTTCTTCTTTTGAAATTCTTAAATCCACTATTTTTACTTAAATTCTTACTCTTTTCATTAGCAATTTTATGAAGACTAAACTATTACTTAAGTGGGTTTTGTTTAATTATATTTTATTTTGGGTTTCTTAGGATTAGACTAAATTTTTTACCCTAAGTTTTAGAATTAGGACTTACGATTTTGACTGAAGAACCTTGGTTAGGGAAGTTGTTTAGGATTTCTTAATGTGTTAAATGTCTTAGGGCCATCTAGGTTTGTTTCATTCATCAACATCAACGCGAGGTTCCCTTGAGGACACACCACTTTCTCCAAGGTGCCCGCCATGTATTTCTTTGCATGGCGTGCCCTTCCGAAAGGATGCACCATGTGCTCAAAGTGCCACTCTTCAACTAGCGTTTCTTCGCCGCGGCGTTATATGAGGATGCCACATGCAAGGTGCCACTAAACTAACAGTACGATTGGTAGACATCAAACCCACAGGTAAACCACTCCCAGCGGGTGAACTTGTGGGAAGCTAAATGGCTCAAAGGAATAAGGCCCCATGCCTTATTGCATGCCCTTTAGAGTCATCGTGAGCAACTATGTGATATTCCTCGTGGCATCGCAGTGGATCCCCTCGAACTAGGTAATGATTAACCTACGATTCGAACCCGCGGCGAAAAGTGCTATTGGCTGTGGCGGTACATTTGTCCACCTCTCTATCGACACTATACTGATAGTGGTATTGGCCTTTACTCCATATGTGAGTGTTCGTGAAGATAATAGTCGTACTGCATCTCATCAACAATCATGTCATAACATGTCAACATCATATCATCAAATCAATGAAATATCCGCGATGAAATAAATCAACCCAAATGACACACTCCCTGACTCAATCAGAGTCGAGGGTTTCATGGATTCCTCTGCATCCTCGGGTCCAAAACCACACGCACTCAATAAAGCGGAGTCAAGGCGCGTAATGCATGTCCCGAAAGCGGTAAAAACATCATATCATCTATCATAGCATCATAATCAAGGATAAATGTTTTAACATCATAAAGTCCAAATCACTTGCGAGCAGGTGTCCTAAAAAAAATAAGTTTACTCGGTCATGAGTAGGATGTTACAATTCGCCATTAATCCGCGGTTTGGAGATTTGTTAGCAATCGGTTGGTAAAGAATTGATTAGGCAAGTTTGAATTTGGATGGATTGAATGGGGTATGTTTTTTCTAATAGTTGGTCCAATCTCCACTCTTTTTAAGAGTTCAACAACATTTATATTTTGTATAATTGTGTTCCACGATTAAATCTCGATTGGTTCTTAGTTGTGTTGTTCCTCTCTGTTCCATGTATTCCATCTCATGGTACTTGGGCTAGCTTGTCTCAATTCATTGGGGAGAGTTTGAAGTGGGTGGGAGTTCACGGGTATCATTAATGTCTTAAAATCATTTAAATTTAATGTGTTATACTCAATGTTTGAATATAATTTATTAAATTTCAAATTTGAAATGTGATATATACAGTTTGGAGATATGTTAAACAAACCTCCAATTGGTAGGGGACTTGATTCGACAAGTTTGAATTTGGATGGATTGAATAGGGTATGTTTTTTCTAATAGTTTTTCAATCTCCACTCTTTTGAATAAGAGTTCAACAACATTTAAAATTTTGTATAACTATGAACATGTTGAATCCTCGATTTAGTTCTTAGTTGTGTTGTTCACAACTCTCTATTCCATATATTCCATCTCCTGGTACTTGGGCTGGCTTGTCTCAATTATCATTGGGAGAATTTGAAGTGGGTGGGAGTTCACAGGTATCATTTAATGTCTTAAAATCATTTAAATTTAATGTGTTATATAATCTCGTGTGAATATAATTTATTAAATTTTCAAATCTGAAATGTGATATATAGGCTAATGTGGAGAAGAGAGTACATGAGAGTATGTTCGGAAGAGAGATTGGGATTGAGGAAGAAACCAGATTAGGAAAATATGTGTCCATTCAGGATGATTCATAAATGTACGTTCTTGACTTTTATGAAATTTTTGTTTTCTCAAATTTATAGTTTTTAGCCTTTCCTCAATTATTTTGAATTATATAGAATCCCTAGACAAGTTTGTCATTGTCTTAAATGGTGTACACTCAAACTTATTTAAGGTTAGATCATGATGAACACCTAATTTTGAACTTGAATATGTTTGAATATTTCAGAACATATTTTTAAATGATGTACACTCAAACTTATTTAAGGTTAGATCATGATGAACACCTAATTTTGAAATTGAATATGTTTGAATATTTGAGAACAGATTCTATCCCACATCAGAAAAGAAAGTTTTTAAATTTTTCTCGACTGCATTCCTTGCTTTCTTGTCCAAGAATGGCATAGTATTATATGAGAACATCTATTCCATCGAAGAAAGAGAAGATAAGTATTTTTCGGAAGAATGGTATTTAAAATGAAGATTTTTGAACTTTTTCAGATAATAAGTAGTCTTTTGGAAGAATTGCTTGATATGGAGATTTATGTAGTCCTTGCTTTCTTGTACAAGAATGTGTAGTATTATATGAGAAAATCTACTACATCGAAGAAAGAAAAGATAAGCATTTTTTGGAAGAATGGTATTTAAAATGAAGATTTATGAATTTTTTTAGATAATAAGTAGTCTTTTGGAAGAATTGCTTAATATGGAGATTTATGCTCGTCCTTTAGTTTGAAAGGGCATCATGAAATTTAATTATATAACCACTGCAGAAGAAGATGAGAAATATTTAACTGTTGAGGAGATTAATATTTTATTGATCTGTGTAAATATGATCAAATAACAACACCTGGGATGAGAATTACATCTCTAAGGATTTGGGACTTTATCCACAAGGAGAATTTCTGGAAGGATTTTGGACTTTATCCAGAAGGAGAATTTCCGGAAGGATTTTGGACTTTATCCACAAGGAGATAAGTATTTCTTTGGAATAATGACTTAATAGATGAAATGTTTTTAATTATCTTCATACACAGTTCTAAATTTATTTTCATTATTATCTAACTCTAACTCTAACGCACAATTTGTTTTACCAAGAACACAATAACATCACAAAATGGATGTCAATTTTATTTTAATTACAATTTTTGAATTCTGTATTACTTCGCATGTTTGAATTGTAAATTTTTAATTTTTGAAATATGTTTTTTTTGCAGGTTTCAATTTCATGTATGAAGTCATCCATTTTAAAGCGATGGCTTAGAGTCCAGAATTTTGGTGTTAAATGTCTTTGTTCCATGTTATCATCCTAAAATGGACGTGGAACTTATGTATTTTACACTGTTACTATTCAGACTTTTATTATAATATATATGTACATATATATATTTCATAATTTTGGAATTTAAAATAGCAATTTGTCTTATGTATATATTTGATTGCTCATAATATGATTTCTCATAATTGATGATAAAACCGTGGCAAAGTTAACTTGTTATGAACTAATGTTTTGTTTGGTTATGTTATAATTACTTATTGTTTATTTAATATTTTACTTGCATGGAATTTGGATATATTACATTTGTTCCTTATTATTATTTCAACATTGGTTCCAACTTAA
>SNQJ01S0217612.1:0-15378 GCA_010110895.2 Picea sitchensis | reverse complement strand
GTAGTTTCTATATCTGCAGTGTTCCAGAAGCATGTTCTTGATCCACTTTCAAGGATCCCTCAGTTTTCATCTGAGTGATTGAACTCAATGACCTGCATTTCTTTGTAGAAATACTTATTGTTTGATCCTGTAAAAAATGGTATCAGAGCCTTGTTGTCTCTAGTTATTGTGTCAACAATATATGCCTCCTGCATTATTGTCTGTAATATTCTGAGAGTTAATACAAAGAAGCTTTTCTGGATTATTGTTCAAATTCGAGCCATTCATTCTGAAGACTCTGGTTACGAGACGTGCGGGATTTTAAGCAAAAGACGTGTTTATTTGAGGTATTGTCTTTAAGATACGTAAGCATTTATTTACTGCTTTTGTGCCCTGTAGTTGGCTTTGCAGTCTGCCAGTATCTGGACGTACTTTGGTTTGCTTACCTTTTGTTTACTCGCTTACCTGTAACAATCTTGAAGGAGTATTGTCGGAATTTGCAGTAGAACTAAGAATGTCTTCTGAAAAAGCTTTCCTTTCTAAAGAACTCTCTGGTTATTCTAAAGATGATATGAAGAGGCTTACTACATATAAACCCTCCAAGTGGTACAAAAATCTTCATGCGTGGTGGTTGGTCCAGGGAATGTTGCTCCTTTAACTCTTGGCTTTGCTAAATTAACAGAGATAGAAGAATGGTCCACTGAGTATGATCCAATATCTACTCAAATGAAACCTCCAATGGCCACTCAGATGCAGATTTATCAAATGAAACCACCTATGGCTACTCAGATGCAGATTTATCAAAATGAAAAAGGTCAATCTATGCTAAGATTAGGGAAATCACAGAGTCAAAGAAATCACTCAGTCTAGATACAACTTTCTTCCTTATCTCCAGTACTTCAAAATCGAAATTCTCAAAGCCACAATCAGACAGGTTCCCTCTCCAGTTCTCCAAGAACCTCTCTTTGTATATAAACTTGTTTTAGGAAATTCTAAATTAGATGATCATTTGTTGTTACATAGGGATAACAAGTCAAAAAAATGCTATTACTGTAAAAAAGCATATCTTGATCCCAAAAGCTTTGTTCCTAAAGAAAACCCCCTGCACCTAGTCCTACCAAAGAATCTCAAACATATCAGCAAAAGTCTGAACACTTAGGACAGCATTCTGATTGCAGCATATGCATGCAAATTGCCGCTCCTACAATCAAGATGATGGAATTCCAGCTCCCCAGAGCAAGCAAAGAAAAGAAAAAATTCCATATAGATCTTTAGGGATCCGCCTGTAATCATACCCTAAGTTCCAATTCAGTGGCGCATCTAGATTTCATTCACAGAAAGTCTAAATGATCCACCTCCTCAGTTAGAAACAATCGGGACTTCACTATTCTAATTATCAACAAATTGGTCTCTACCAAAATATCTATGATCTTGCTTTAGATTTGCAAAAGTCTAATGTCCATCTTAATAGACTACATACAGAAGTCAGTGAACTTCAATTTCAGCAAGATACATTCAAAAATCTACTTGAAGAGATTCTTGAGAAGTTAAAGATCATAGAAGAAGCTGTTACTAACATGAAGAGAGCCTACGAGGAATCTCCTCCTAGTTCCCTTGCTTCGCCTAGTAATGATGCTTCATTTTCATTTCTTAAATCTTCGTCTAGGAATCGACAACTTACTCTCAAACAGTTTGTTCCACAGACTGTTCATTCATCCTTTGCTCAAATTGAGAAAGTTAGATTACTTGCTAAAAGCAAGTTAGATCTAGTTAACTCACAGATTGAATCTTTAGAGAAAGATCTTGTCCAAACAAAGCTTGATGAACTTAATCAAAGTGCAAAGGTTGTCAAATTTTCCCTGTCATAAAGATGTAGGAGATGTCAAGCCTGAGTTTACCTTAAGAAGATATCCTAATCTAGTAATCTCTAAAAGATGGTTCTGTCCCTCCTCGCGATGGGAACAATGGTGTAACGCTAGATTCTCTAGTAAGAAGAAAGCACCTATGGATATCGATGGTCAAGGACAAGCTTCCATCAAACATGGTGATGTAGCCCCCACTTCAAACATTAACTGTATGGAACGCAGTGAGATTGAAGTAATGATACAAGGGTGGCATGCATGGGCTAAAACCATAAACTTAGCAAAAGACAAGGTCTCTTGGATGATGAAATTTATGACTCACATGGGTTTCAGAGGGAAATTTAATGGGTGGAAGATTATTCATGCTTCAAAGCTTTAAGCTAATGAAAGACCCATTAGATGAACTTTGTGTCGTTTTGTTCGCGAGTTTTATATGTGACAAATATAAATATCGAATATACGTCAGATATCTTTATGAGTCAAAAACTTTGTGACCTTAAAGATCTCAAGAAGTATTTCTGTGCCATGCAAAATCTGCTTTATAGAGTCCCTGATCCACGAAATAGTGCTTATCTTAGAAAGTACATCTCTTCCCTCCCAAATCCAGTCCCTGAATTGGTAAGAAAAAGAATGGAAGATGAGGACATAGTTTTAGAAACTCTTTCTTTTGCTGGGGTACAAGAACAAGTAGTTTTGGCTATCCAAGAAGAATGTATTAAGAAAAAGAATGCTAGGTTGTTCAAGAAGCAATTAGGTCTAGGAACCAATGCTTGCAATCTTTTTGAAGAAACAGCCACTTATGGATGTTTCAAACCTAAACAACCTACGTCTTGCCATTGCAACAAAGACAAGAAAGTCTTATCCAAGCCAAAAACCTCTAAACCTAGATTTAAACCCAGAAAGAAACTCTTTTTTAAGAAACGCCAGTTTTCGAAAAAAGCCACCGCAAACCAGCTTTGCTTTATCTCAGAAAAGCTCCTGCCACTTGGCCATGTTGTCCTCTCATGTCTAAGACTAAAACCTTAAATTGTACTATGGACATCTTTGCTGTATTAAATGATCCACAAGAATGACTTGCATCACAATCGCTCTAAGGTGAATATCTCCTTCGTAGTTTTCCTACGATGATGAAGAAGAAATTGGTCGAATTCCTCGAACCACCTCTCCTCCCTTCCTCTCCAACTTCTCTCCTAAATTTTCTTGACATAAAGATGTTTTCTTTTCCCGACATCTCTGAGCTTATCCGCAAACGCGATCTGTTAAAATCTCGCCTCTCTACTTTGACTCCAGCCACTTGCCTCCGTATCATCTCGAATCCTCATGATATCCAATCTTCCTCGTGACAACACCCTACCTGCCGGAAGAGTCTTCATAATTACACTCCCACCCATAAAGAATTTGTTTTAGCTCACCAATATCCTGCAATTCTAGCATCCTGACCACAACTGAGAGATACTCAAAAGGATAAACAAAAGCAAATTATGATCCAGCCAAGCCAAGGATCAAACGATGAAGTCGAAAATATGATCTTCTCTCTGCAAGAAGAAATTAGAGAAAAAGAATCACTCATCAAAGAGCTGTGGAAATCATTAAAAACACAAAAGGAAGAACCTGCATTCCCTACATGAAAAGAACTAGATATGTTTCTTGCTCCTAAATAAATTCGAGTGATGAGATTTAAGTTTCTTCCCAACCCAAAATGAGACGCATGCCGGATTATCGATGTTACCAAAACACAAACCATCCGGCCATTTCGGTAATATGAACCTGATGCACGATTGATAGAGCCATGAACTTTGTGCTAAGTTTATGCAACACCATTACCGGGCAAAAGATTCTCCTCGTCTCGAAATGCTAATAAGACAGAAATGGCTATAGAACATATAAGTCCTGATTTCCCTATATATATTAACAATGAAAAGCTTCCGCCAGTAACTTTGTATAGTTTTGATACCGGTTCTGATCTATTGTTAGGACAAGACTTTGTTTCTAAATGTCTTCCTCTAACATTGAAGACAAAAGAAATTTGTTTTACTATTTCTAACACTCCAGTCTGTGTACAGACCAAAACTGATTATGTGAGTAGAATTTCCCCAGATACTGAGAAGAATACTAAAGAGTTAAGTTTATCTGCCTCTAAGCTTGTAAAGATCTCGGGAGATTCGACCATGTTGATAAGCATGTGGTGCCAAAGCAATTCTAAAAAATAAAAGAGAAAAATTGAAAATGATTGCACATCAGAATCACCTAATGCTTTCTGGACTAGAGAGCAGTATTTTGTTGATCTGCCTTACAAGGAAGATTATATTCCCAGACCTCAAAAGGCCTCTGTTAATCATATGTCTCCCACTGAATTGGAATATTTCCAAAAAAGAGATTAGTGAGCTTTTGTAAAGGAAATTGATAGAAGTTAGTAGAAGCCCTTGGGCTTGTCTTGCATTCTATGTTAATAATCATAGTGAAAAGAAAAGAGGAAACCAAGGATGGTTATACCATAAAGCTTGAATGAAGCCCCTGGCTCCTATAAGATATCCTGCCGCCAAAAGATCTTCAACATTTTCAATTGGGAAGTGTAATGTCTTTAGTAAGTTTGATCTGAAGAGTGGTTTTTGGCAAATAGGAATTTCTCCTAGAGACAGATATAAGACAACTTTTTTTGTCCCTAATGGCCAGCCACTCAATGGCGTAGTAATGCCATTTGGACTAAGAATACTAATTTCGTGTTTATGGATGATATCTTCAGGCATCTTCATTTTGTAGTTATATATATTGATGATTTGTTTATTTGTTCCAATCGACATTAATCAGCATGTACAGCATTTAGAAGTTGTATATAATTTATTATATAAGCATGGTCTAGTGTTGAGCAAGTCAAAGCTCTGTTGGATCCAAACAAGGATAGAGTATCCTGGTTTGATTCTCTCCCAAGGAAGAATTGAACTACAAGATCATGTTCTCGCAGTTAATGTGAGTTTCCTCGAATGTGACTCGGACATCAAGCAGTTACAGAGATTTCTTGGTTGTCTCAATTACATCAGGCAGTTTTATGAACAGCAAGCAAAGGATGTAAAAATTCCCACAGAGACTCTCACAAGAAGAAATATCCTTGAATGACAAGATGAATCTTAAGTCATTCTGTGATCATTAAACAAAGGTCCCTCCATCCTGGCTTAGTTTTAGCTTACTGCATGAGCATGAAGTCGATACTCCCAAAATGCATGCTTCCATGTACACTTCAATGCTAAAGATCATGCAAAGCATTAGAACGGACCAAAGCCAAAGCCATGCATAGACTCAAGTTGCTTCCAATCCAAATTAAGCAAAATATCCCTCTTCACATCAAGAAATACTAGCAGTAAAGAAAGGCATAAAAAAGTTTAGAATGTTTTTAAACCCTGTTCATTTTATTGTTGTGGAACCTAATCTTTAAAACACATATATGAAAGGGATATTATCTAATCAAAGATTGCTTGAACAGGAAACAATGTAATACCGCTGGAGTATCCGGCTTGAAGGATTTGATTTGATATGAGTATGCTGCAAAGAAAACTGCCTATGCATCTTTAACAAGAGAAGGTCTCCAAGAAAGAATGGCGCCCACTTCCTCAATCACATTAGACAAGAACCTCCACCAGGATTCAAATGGGTTCTGGTTTGTGATAATTGTAAATATTGTTTTGTGGTTGATCAGATAATAATGTACATCAAGAACTCCCCTGCATGCTTTCAAATTTTGGAGAAAACTCAATTTCACATGATACAATCCAATGGTGATTATTTCAGACTTCACAGGGACTTATTTAGAGGAATTTTGACAGGTGGTCCTTCTCAAGGACAAGTTTATATTTGTCTTTATACTCCCTATTTGACATATCTTGATTACTGTATGATACTTCAGCAAGTTAAGTATGATGGTTGTATCTGGATCACTCTTGAGTGTGATACTTTCAGAGAATATCATTTTGAGTGGTCTCCATGGTTTTATATCCTATTCTGGCAATATTGTCCAAGAGACTTCGATTTCTTCAATGAAGTAGACCAATTAGGATTTAAAATGTGGTTACATGCAGAGATTTGCGAAGCAGGACAACATGATGCATGGTCGCCTTCACTTTACTCATGTCACCAAATATTAGTCGAAGCATCTTCCTCAGATGATCCAGCTCAAAGGTTTAAAGTGAAAAGTGAATTTTACGGAAGAACCTGTGTCCCTGACAATTAATTAATGCCCGTGATGGCTGGCTCACCTTTCTTTGAATCATTCAGCGGCTTGCCTCCATTTTCTGATGATCATGATTCTCCACCATCTAGTCATTATTATGATAGTGACGCCTCATTTGATTCCATTGAAGAACATAATATTGTAAATCGGATGGAAGCATGATGGACCCTAGAGTCCCTATTTGTAAAGCTTGTCCGGCCATGTATTTTTGGTTTGATTTCTAATTTTGTCTATCTAATCAATTTTAGAAACTACCTGGCATCGGGTCTGTAGCTCCACCGTGTAACCTAATAATTACTTTAAAGTACCTCATTTAGGTCTAAAGTAGAATCCTGCTTTACTATCATCCTGTAGAAAGTTTTGATGGGTCCCATATGGCCTAGCCTTTAAGGGACAAGATAACAGCTAGAGTCCAATTTTGCTTGCCCCATCATACTCTATTCGAATCTACTTTTGACTGGCAGTTGCCCATAACTCATTACCGGGAACTTGCTAAGAATTTGTATAAATAAGAGACCTCAGCTCTCATTTTATCCATTCGGAGTTGGAGTATTTCTCTGAGAGTTCTGGTGTCATTGAGTCTTATGTGATGTTTCTTTTACTACTTTGTTCTTCTTGAACCCGAAAGAGTAAATCCTAAACAAGAATCTCATTTGTAATATGAGTCTGTAGTGTGTCTAAGTAGTTTCTATATCTGCTGTTCAAGCACCTTTGATCCACCTCAAGGATCCCCGCCATCCGAGTGATTGAACTTAATGACTGTGATTTCTTTTAGAGAGTACATCTTTCCTCTCCTAAATCCAGCTTCCCAGTCCCACAAGGAATGATAGCGATAGCTTTAGGGAAACTCTTTGGCTAAAGCAGAACAAGTCATTCTTTCTATTCAAGAAGAATGTATTAAGAAAAAGAATGCTAGGTTGTTCAAGAAGCAATTAGGTCTAGGAACCAATGCTTGCAATCTTTTTGAAGAAACAGCCACTTATGGATGTTTCAAACCCAAGCAACCTAATGCCTTTAAGCATTGCACAAAAGACGTTAAGTCTTATCCAAGCCAAAACCCTAAACCTAGATTTAAACCTGAAAGAAATTCTTTTCTCAAGAAACGCCAAAGATTCAAGACAAGCCACAAGAACCACTTGCTTTATCTGTAAAAATCTTGTCCACTGGGCTTCTCAGTGTCCTATGCGGTCTAAGACCAAAACCCAAATCAAAATTATGGACATCTTTACAGATGAATATGATCCACAAGAATGGGATTTGGTATCACAACTGCCCAAGGTGAACATTTCCTTCGTAGCCTCTCACCGATGATGAAGAAGAAATTGGTCGCACTCAACCACCTCTCCTCCCTTCCTCTCCTCCAACTTCCTCTAAATTTTCTTGACATAAAGATGTTTTCTTTTCCCGACATCTCTGAGCTTATCCGCAAACGCGACCAAGCAAAAACTTTCCCCACTTCGGGACCTCGTTACCCTGCCTCCGCATCATCTTGAAACTTAGGAGTATCCTAATCTCCTCATGATTAACACCTTTGTAACAGAGCTGCCGCAGAGTATTCATACTTAATTCCCACCGACATAAAGAATTTGCTTTAGCTCACCAATATCCTACTCCTAGTATCCCACCACAACTGAGAGATACTCAAAAGGATAAACAAAAGCAAATTATGATCCAGCCAAGCCAAGGATCAAACGATGAAGTCGTGAAAATAATATCTTTCATCTTGAAGAAGAAATTAGAGAAAAAGAATCACTCAACTGGTGAGCCGGAAACTATTAAAACGCAGTGTATGAACTTTGCATTCCTTAAGGCACAGCATGAGAAAGAACTAGATATGTTTTGCTCAGAACAATTGAGTGATGAGGATGAAAGCTTTTCCCAACTCAAAATGATGAAAGGGTTGGATGACAGGATAGTTATTTCTGTAAGCATAAAACCATCTGGTTATTTGTCTTATGAACTTGATGCACAGATTGACACAGGAGCCATGAACCTTGTGCTAAGTTTGCGCACACCGGCTTATTATCGCAAAAGATTTCTCTTGAAAGTTCGAGAGTCATTAATAAAATGAAATGGCCATAGAACATATAAGTCCCGATTCTATATATATTAATGAATGAAAGGTTCCAAAGTATATTTCATAGTTTTGATATCGTTCCATTTTATTTGGACAAGACTTGTTTCTAAATGTCTTCCTCTAACATTGAAGACAAAAAGAAATTTGTTTTTTTACCTATTTCTAACATTCCACCGTGTACGTAATCTTCAAACTCCATTTTACATGAGAGTAGAATTTCCTATAATCGAAGAATACTAGCAGTTAAGTTTATCATTTCTCTAAGCTTCTTGTAAAGATCCGTGAAAGATCTCAATCATACCGGGATAAGCATAAAAGCAAAGCAATCTCAAAATAAAAGAGAAAATTGAAAATGATTGTACATCAGAATTACCTAATGCTTTCCTCGACTCAGAGAGCAAAGATTTCTATTAATTTGCCATATATAAAGAAGATTATCTTCCAAGTCAGCAAAGCCCCAAACAATCATACCTATCAATTAGATTACCGTAAAATGAAATAAATGTAACTCTTACAGAAAGCTCATTGAAAGTGAAGTCCATGGGCTTGCCCAAAGATTTTATGTGTGAACAAACATCTGTGAGCAAAAAGAGGAAAACCCATGATGGTTATAAATTATAGAGCTCTAAATGAAGCCCTGCTTCCTATAAGATATCCTTTGCCAAGCAAAGATCTTCTATTTTCACGAATTGGAAAATGTGTAATATCTTCTTTAAGTTTGATCTCAAGAGTGTTTCGGCAAATAGAATCTCCCAGCATGACATAAGATGTGCTTGTTCCCCTCAAGGACAATACCAGTCGGCGTAGTAATGCCATTTGGACTCAAGAATGCTCCTAATTTTGCCATTGACGATATCTTCGTGCATCTTCTATTTTGTAGTTATATATTGATGATTTGTCATTTGTTCCACCTATTACTAATCAAAGATGTACGCAAAGATTTAAAGGTAGTATATGATTTATTATATAAGCATGGTCTAGTGTTGAGCAAGTCAAAGCTCTGTTGGATCCAAACAAGGATAGAGTATCCTGGTTTGATTTTTCTCGTGGAAGAATTGAGTTACAAGATTGCTGTTCTCGCAGTTAATGAAGCTCGACCGACTGGACATCAAGCAATTACAGGATTTCTTGGTCACCCCACTATTATTCGCGCTTTATGAACAGCTAAGCAAGGATGTAAAATTCTTCTCACAGAGACTCAAGAAGAAATATCCTTTGGAATGACAAGATGACCTAAGCTGCCCCGTGACATCATTAAACAAAGGTCCTCCATCCGCCTAGCCTTAGCTTACCGTATTACGAGCATGAAGTCATACCGAAACAGACGCTCCATGTAACACCTACCGTAAAAGATCGCTACAAAAGAATGGACCAAAGTTGGAAGAAGTGTGCATGTACACTTCAAGCCTAATCCAACAAGCAAAAATATTTCTACTACTCACATCAAGAAATACTAGCAAAGAAAGAAAGGCATAAAAAGTTTTAGAATGCTCTTTTAAAGCCCGCTCATCTGTATTGTTAGAACCTAACATGAAAGGACATATCTTAACCAAAAGATTGCTTGAACAGGAAACAAATGTAATACTCTCGCTGGAGTATCTCGCTTCAAGGATTTGATTTTGACATACAATACAAGCCTCGAAAAGAAAAATGTGTTGCAGATCTTTTAACAAGAGAAGGTTCTCTGTTGAGTTAGAATGGCGCCCACCTCCTTGGACGCATTATTAGACAAGTTGTAAACCTCCACCTCGTGATTCAAATGGGGTTCCTCGTTTGTGATAATTCAGGCCATTGCTTTGTGCTGGATTGTATAATAAATGCGTACATCAAGAACTCTCAAATCTTTGGAGAAAACTCACCTCATGACATAACCAAATGGCATCATTCGCACTCACGTGGACCCCATTTAGAGGAATTTGACAAGTGGTCCCTCAAAGACAAGTTTATATACGTCTTGCCACCCACACCACATATCCGATTACCGCATGACAGTTCCAAACAAATAAAAATATGATGGCCGTAATTTGACTGAATTCTTTTGGAATGCGTGATAATTCTCTGCAGAGAATATCACTCATGAGGGTCCTATGGTTTTATATCCTATTCTCGCAATATTGTCCCAGACTTCGATTTCTCTTCAATGAAGTAGACCACCTTAGGGATTTTAAGATGTGGTTCCATGCAGAGGTCTGTGAAGTAGGACAACATGATGCTTGGTTTGTCTTCAGCCTTACTCATGTCAACAGTTGGCTAGTCGAAGCATCTTCCTCAGATGATCCAGCTCAAAGGTTTAAAGTGAAAAGTGAATTTTACGGAAGAACCTGTGTTCTCATGACGACCATACCTCAGAAGTGTCGCTCTCCTTCTTCAATCCTTTAGTGATTGTCACTTACTTTCTGATGACTGGCACTTCTCCTCCATCTAGTCATTATTATGATAGTGACGCCTCATTTGATTCCATTGAAGAACATAATATTGTAAATCGGATGGAAGCATGATGGACCCTAGAGTCCCTATTTGTAAAGCTTGTCTGCCATGTATCTTGGTTTGCTTTAATTTTGTCTATCGAACCGACTTTTAGGAAAGTTCTTACCAGACGTAGTCTGTAGTCTAATCGTAATCAATAGTCACTTTAGTACCGATTTAGACTAAAGTAGAATCTGCTTTGGCCATCCTTTGATGGGTCCCCTATGGTCTAGCCTTTAAGTGGGACGTAGATAATGTACCGGAGTCCAAATTGCCCCATCATACCTATTCGGATTCATTTTGATCGGCAGCTGCCCGTAACTTATTACCTGAACTCGCTATAGTTTGTGGCACAGAGATCTTCCGGCCATCTTTATCATCCTATATTTGAGCATTTCGAGAGAGTTCTGGCACCGTCGAATTCATGTGATGCTCTTACTACCTTGCTCTCTGAACCTCGAGTGGAGTAAATCAAACAAGAACTTAATTTGTAATATGAGTCTGTAATGTGTCTAAGTAGTTTCTATATCTGCAGTATTCCAAGCATGTTCTTGATCCACTTTTCAAGGATCCTCAGCTTTCATCCGAAAGTGGATTGAACTTCACGACTCCCATTTCTTTGTAGAAATACTCTATTGTTTGATCCTCAGAAATGGTATTAATGAGATGTATGAAGATATGTAGAGTATCATACTTGCATCAATACCGACGTTAGTAGCTGCATATACAAAAAAAGGTAATGTTACTTAAAATGTAATATAAGATATCGCTTGGTTTGATGCTGTCAAACCCAAATATATTTTGATTTTAGATAATAAAGTTTCAAGTGGAAACAAGCATGGAAAACATGATAATATATTTTGTTTTTGACATGGCATGGAATGTGTCCAAAATAATTCATAGGCATGGTAAAACATTTATGAGATAATGTCATAATTAAAATATTGGAAAGAGATGCATATGACAACAAAGGTGATGTATAAGGTCCAAACATATTGTGTCAATGTGTCAATCAAACATATTGTACTAATGTATCAATAATGAGTGAAAATATGACAACGTTAAAAATGTGAGGAGTGGGAAAATGGAAAATATTTAGCCACAAGTTTAAAAGCCATGATAATTATGCCAAGTATTTCATCAACTTCACCAAATACCACGTCAATGTTTCCAAAGTTTGTATTGAACCTATTTTCATCTGGAATGAAGTTGTAACCTGTCCATCATGCATAACTGACCAACAATCATGATTGTTAGTTATTAACCAATACTTGTCATAATTTCTAAAATACTCTTGAATGGTGAAAAACCTGGAGACATCATCAAGCAATCTAGGGACCATCTAGATTGTTGAACTTGTAAACATGTGTAGCCACAACCTCAACAAAGCAAAACACCTCTACAAGAAATAAGAAATGAGGGGAAGCTTGGAAATGATTTGCCGGCTAAGTAATGTTGACCAAAATGGTGATCAACATATTCCAACCAATAAATGTGCATCACTTATAGTGGTGTGCAAACTCTGGTTTCATAGAACAATATACTGAAGTGACCTACCAAAAGATCTACAACATGCTTTATTTGCAGACATCAAAAGGATCCTGGAAGTTGAGTGAACTGTCATGGATGTGTGTTGAGAGAAAACCCAAGGGAACACTAAGCATCCACAATGCGTATGCAAGAGCCGCATCAAGATGATGATGGAGAAATGGAAAGAAAAGAAGGTTTGGGAAGGATTAAATGACTTCTTTAAGCAATGATGTCCTACTTAGTAAGAATATGATTGACAAAGAAAGGAATTTCAACACATAAACTAGGAAACACGGTTCATATGTAAGCATGTTGTCCACCAAAATAATTCATCAATCAGTTAATCATAATATACAAACACCTTTAAAAATCATTGATCATTGCTCCATCGGGTCCGATCATCAAAAAGCGATAATTGGAAAGAAAATAAAACATGCAATTCAAAGAAAAGCAAGAAATGAAACTATAATTAAACAAAAGAAAACCAAAAACCTAATCTACTACCCTTGTTAAAATTTTATTTATTATTTATTCACTTTTATTTATGTATAGAGGAAGGGGAAATTAGCAACCTATGAATCAAGTGGAATGACACTTGGCATAGAGGAACACATCATTTACTATACATGCAAGATTCATGCCTTTGAAGGCATTGCATAAGGAATATTTACCGACTTTCCAACCAACAAATGCACATGGAAAGGGAAAAGGACTTCTCGAAACCCAAAAGAATTAATTATCATCAAGTAAGACTTTCCAACCAACAAGATTAGCATCAAATCCCGTACCATCTTTCAGATGCCAGATTGATGAAGTTCTGAGTTCAGATTCTGGTCAAGAAAAGAAACAAAAAGGAAAAAGATGCAACCTCTTCTCCTTAGTAATATCAAGAGTTATCCTCCCACCATCATAAAGTATCTCCATGGGATCTTCGTCATGAAAAGGGAAAGATTCATCATCAATGATTTCCATGGGCTGAGGCATACCATAAGTATGATTAGAATTAGAAAGGTAAGAGTAGAATGCTAAACTTATAACTACAACCACGTTTAAGTGAAAGTTAATTCAAGGAACTTCTCCATTTTACCAATTTACTAAATTAATTCCATCAAGTTTAAAATTCCTTAGTAGGTAGGTTTTTGCATTTTATCCTACCTCTCAAATTTTCCATTGTCGTTATAAGCATATCTTCTAGATCTTGAGCTTATTCATATTCTTCTTGTGAAACTTCCCATTCTTTATTAACATCTCTCAAATTACAAAGATCAACTTTGGGTTGTGTCCATGACGTCCATCCTAGTAGACATGGGGCATAACATCTAATTTCTTTCATTTGTATTGTCTCTTCGATGTTCTTAATCCCACATGAGTATTCCTACTCCTCTATTTGTTATTTTGTGTTTTTGTGTCTAGTTCCCATTTGCATAGTTGTACCCAAAATTTCTTCATTGGAACTGTGTTTTCCACCCTTCGCTATTTTGTCCAGTAAAATCTCTTTATTGTATTTTTTTTATTTAGATGTAGGTATATGATCTGGATTTTATGAGCAGAATGAAATGAATACAGATTATTAAAATATGGTTAACACAAAATAACAGAGATATAGTAAAACTTGTTTCTATTCAATAAGGAAATAAGATGAAACTGTAAAATGCAGTGGAAAACAAGCTTGTTGGAATGGTGGTGGCTTATCTATGAGAAGAGATGTGACGGTTGCACTCATTCTCAAGAAGATGATTACAATGAGGCTTTGAAGGAATTTTTTACAATAATAAGCATGAATTCCAAAACCCTAGGCATCCAAAAACCTAACCCTGGGAGATGAAGCATCAAAATTCATGTGGGCCCCATTGGGGTAAGTTAGTACATCAACTTCCCGAGGTCATAACTTTTGCATACGATCTTCATTTTAGGTGCACGATAGCCCATTGGAAAGTTCTATCCGAAGACTACACATGTTGTCATTAAACACTGACTTTGTCTATAAATTGACTATGATGAACCCTTAAAAACATTGTTTAGGGCCTCAAAACGACCCCAGAAGTCGAGGACCCAAAAACTTAGAAAAAACTATCTAATTGAAAAACTACCAAAATAAACCAATTGGAATAGATGAGAGGCGACCGACATCCATCTGGATCAGTATAAAACTCACTTTAATACCAAAATGATGTAAGCCACACTTATTTACAAGGTTGAAATTCAACTATTAAAAAAACACAATAATAGAACTAAAAGAAAACACACATAACATTAAAACTTAAAGCAAACACACATCACAATGATGAAGGTAAATTTGCAAACACTAGTATATTAATTAAAAATTTCAAGTACCACATTCAATCCTTAGTGGCTACCAATAAACACAAAACAAATTATATGGAATATTCGCTTTCAAAAGATTAAAAATTACAACTTGATAAGGGTTTGAAATGGGTTTACAAAATATGACAATCACCAACACTTCCTCATTTGCCTTGTCCTATCTTCTATAGTGCATGATCTTTGCTTCCTCTTCATTTCTATTTGTCTTCTTCTGAGACTTTTGCTCTCCATAAGTGATGATCAAAATAATGACAGCTCCAATCCACCTTCATGCTCCCCTTTTTATTTCATGCACATTTTTAACCTACCACCAACCACACTAAAATTTCAATGAATGGTTCACATGATTAATTGTTTTTTGTTTTCCAAGCTCATGGGGTGTGTTGTCTTTGTGGACCCCCCATCCCACTCCATGATATACCCATGTGATTGGAATGGATATCAAAGGGATTTCTTACACCTGTTTAGCATGCCCTTGATATGTAGCTCAAAGTATGTATGTCGTTGATCTACCAGATATTAGATGGCATGCAATCATTAACTTTGAATACGTCAATAACATTTGACATGGATTGGGGAAGGTTCCATCCCCTCACTTGAAATATTTTGAGGTTGGTTGGACTTTATGGTATCTACGATTTGATGCAGTGATGCCCCTTCATCAATTGCCCATGGATGTGAAATATCTCTTCCACCTCACGTTATAAAGTGTAGTTCAATTCTACAGGCGCAATAGGGCATCATCATACAAACAACACATGTTCAAACCCATGTTCAAACCCATGCATGTGTAAATCCCCTTGTTTGTGTTGAAATAATGTAACTGCGAAGAGCATTCTTATTATTTTGTTATTGGATTAAATCCCCATTGTGAATTAATCATGTCATTATTATTATTTTTATTATTAGATTAATCC
>SNQJ01S0217611.1:0-10724 GCA_010110895.2 Picea sitchensis | reverse complement strand
CATTCAATGTAACCAATCAACACCTTATTCAATTTATGCCTAAACCATCATTCAATTGCTCTCAAGACAAAACGTTGCTTCATTAAAGATGAAATAGCATAAGATAGTGGCATCACTTAGGGTTAGTAGGGTTAGCTAGAGCTAGGGTTAGTGTAGTCAGGGTTTTAAATTCAAGTTTTGAGAGTGTTTGGATAAAAGTCTTACTTCAATGCTGGAGGTCTTAGGATCAGTGCCTCAAGGTAGAATGGATTCAATTTAGTAGAGGATGCAAGGGTTGAAGGAGGATGGCTAAGGACTAGAGGGAAGAGTTCTGAAGTGTTTCTATGGTAGGGCCTCATAATAAAAACCCTAGGGGAGAGAGGCTCACTCTGGTGTTTCTAAAGCAAGGCCTCGTGCTCTCTCCTCCTTCCTTAGGTTGACTTGGAAAAAATGGCTAGCAGAAAGAATAAAATCAAGACATGAGAGTGTAATGAGGGAGAGTGTTGCTACAACAAGGCTCTATTGTCGAATCCTAGAAGAAAAACGACCCTAGGTGTAGATAACCTAGGCCTAGGATGTATCCTCCTTCTTGATCTCTAGATGGTACAACTAGAAAAGGAGAGGAAGAAAAAGGAGTGTAACTACGGCTAGGCTCTCTTCTTCTTCTTCAATGGCTGAAAATTTCTCTATCAGGGGACATGAGACAAGGACCTACTTGTGTGCTTGTCACCTAGGGTTTTGATTCAGAAAATTATAAACATATGCAAAAAAATAAGACTACAACCATTCATTTAAGAAGTTTTGCAGAAAAATACTTACAATTCATCAAGAAATAACCATGCAAACCCTAGTTGTAACACCTTCCTTCAAGAGAAACACCATAAAATGCCAAAAAATGTCTTCCTTCAACAAGTGTGCCTCACTTAATTAACCAAATACCCAAGAGGGGTGCAAATTTCAGACCTCCTTATGGAGTGAATGAGTGATGATGAAAAAATGAGAGTGAAAATCTCTCATTTATACAAAACATTGACCTAATTTTACATTTTAGGTCAAGTAAAAGGCCGATAAGGCCAAATTATCAAAATCATATTGTTTTACATTAAATTGTCAAGTAAAAACACTAATTAAGCAGAAAAAAGAGTAAAATCCCCTCTAAGAGAGGTGCTAGCCCTTTCTAGGTAAAATGAAACATCCTGGAGCAAAACGTTAGCCCTCCAGGGGCTTCTCCAACCTGCCACACGTGCCACTGCTGCTCAGTCTGCCTCCAAAAATGTCCAATATGTTGGATGATGTCATGGTCATAAAAGGTGACATCCCAGGCCTTCCAAGGCCAACGTCTCAGTAAAAAGGGCTCAACCCCCTAGGCTAAGCTATGTCGGGGTGCCTCTGGTGGAACATCCTCTTCTTCTCTGGTGCAAAGACTCTGATCAACCTCTACCCTATCTCTTCCTTCTGATGGGGTCTTAGCATCCATCTGGTGGGCTCTTCAGCCCCATGGAGGTCTGAACTGATAATCTCCCCATGTGTACCGGTCCAAATGGTACCTGTCTGTCGGGTATGGTCCTGCACATCAAAGGCTACGCCCTCCATGGGCTCATCAGTCACAAGGATCATGGCAATGCCAATCACATTTCATCATTAATATTATTAAACACATGCATAAAATCCATAATACATAAATCAATAGCTCAAAGACATTACACAAGCCTGCAATACAAGTCTGGGGAAAAGGACAAGGCTTCCTATTGGGTTAGTGTCCATAGAAAAAGGAAAGTTCTCAGAGAGACCTCATCCAAGCCATGTAAGTGGATGATGTGGTCAGGGGATGTCCAAGCATGTGGGTGCAGTAAGGGCTAAGGATGCAATGTGTTACCTATGGGTGCCTTTGTAGAAGGCGAGTTGTCCCTGTCATGGATGCATGTTTTCCAAACCCATTCTTGCCTTTATTCTTTTTATTCTTTTATTTATTTTTTGTTCAAGAGATAACCAGGGGATAGTGTCTTAGCATGGTGACCAGAGCTGACAGCGTTACCCACAAGTACTTTCACATAAATGAAAAGGTTGGCTCCTGATGAGACCCCCTTTCCCTTGGCCATGCAACCAAGAGTCATTTCCCTGGCGTGGTAACCAGCTGATGGCAATGCCATACTGCTAGGTACCCATGGACCTAATAGGCTGGCTCTTGATGAGACCCCCTATCCTCTGACTAGGTCTTGTTTTATTATTTTTTCGTGTCCCTCTTGTTTCTTACTGAGAAGATTTTTATTGCTTTCTCAGGGATCCCTGGGTGAAGCATCTTGAGGTTTATTCTTAGGCTTTTATCTTTTACCAACTTGCTTTTACCTTATGGGCCTTTAGCCCCTTCTTCCCTGGAGGTAAGGTGCAGTCCTGAAAATTGGTCAACCCAATGCCCGAACAAGGGGAATGGGATAGGTGAGCAGGAAATAAGATGGAAAAGTGGTGTTATGATGGGAGCGGATGACAACTTTTCATAAATCCACCTAGTGGCAAACCAAACCCTATAGACACTGGCTTGCTAGGGCACCCTCTTAGCCCCCCCAAACATGGTCAAGTGGGAAAATGTAATATCCAAAAATTTTTTAGAGATAAAAGGAATCATATACATATATTTAAAGGTTTTAACGATCAAAAGTGACACATACCATGATACCCAGACCAATTACCTCATGGAGCAAGAACCTCTTCTGATACAGGACCAAGCCGATGGTGATGGATGTTGTTGTTGCTGACAAGAAAAATACAATGGAAGAAGAAAAGGTGGGCCCTCCAGGGCCATGCTCAAGACAATCCTACTCTCGGCACTCCATGTCTTGCTCTCGGCACTCCATGTCTAGGACCTGTGGGCCTCGAGACATGATCTCCTAGTTATCCCCAAAAATGGGGATAATAGGACAAAATGATGGAGAATTCTTCCCACATCCTTCAACGTATGCTGATAGCAACAGGAATATATTCATCAAGCAACCACTTTGGAGGAAACTCTCCCTTCAAGGTACAAGTTAATTTTGGTATTCTCGTATTTGAAGGTCAAATAGATGCGGATGCCCTAGAAAAATGGTTAAATTTGCTAGAAGGTTATTTCTCTACTCACAATTTTTCTGACAGGGAAAAAATCACCTTCACACTCATCAAGGCTCTGCCCCATGTCAAACATTTGTGGGAAACTTATTGGGAGAAAATTTCCACAAAAGGAATCTGGAATATATGGGGTTGAGCCCACTTGGGATTTTTTTTTGGATACAGTCAAGGAACAATATTACCCTATTGATAACTATGAAGACCAGTACATGAGATGGACCACACTACTGAAAGAGAGGGGTCAAATGGTGTCAGAGTTCACAAGTACTTTCCATACCTTGTGCACCAAGATGGTTATCAAAGACTCTGAGTGACATCTAATTCTGAAATATCGTGGGGCTCTGCATAGGTACATCCAAACTGAAATGGATTTCCTAAACATCTCATCATTGGGATTTGCCTATTGATATGTTGTCAAAATTGAGCAGAAATTTAGGCACCAGAACAAATGGGAGTTTGGGTATGAAAATCCTCAACAACTAGAGCATAATAAAGATGGACCTAACCAAAATTCTCCTGACAACCAGTCCAAGACACAGGAAAATAAGGGTGAGTGAAAGATGAAGAATGACATTGGGAAGTGGTGCGACTTCCACAAAATCCCCTGGCACAACACTGATGAGTGTCACTCAAAACAATCATTGGTGGCTGAGAACAAAGATAAGGATTCGAACCCTAATTCAAAATCTGATCCAGAAGATAATGAAAAAGGAAGATCATCGACGCATACCCCACTACTACCATCGCAACTGCAACAATTCAACCGGAAGAAATAGCAGATGTTGAAGAGGGGGATTGTCTCTTCCATTCACAGATGTGGGTGAAAGGGACCTCGTTGCATTTCATTGTTGATAATGGAAGCCAGAAGAACCTCATCTTAGTTGAGGCCATAAAAAAATTTGGGTTTTCGACAACACCACACCTACATCCTTACAACATTGGGTGGCTTCGCCAAGGACAATATCTACATGTCAGCCAACAATGTCGCATATCCTATGGCATCTGAACCTTCAAGGATGAGGTAGTGTGTGATGTTTCCCCTCTTGATGTATGTGATGTTGTTTTGGGCCAACCATATATGTGCAAATGTCATGATGTTTATGAGTCTCGACCCCATAGTGTCATTATTACTATGGGGGGTCAACTCTACAGGATACCAGAGGTAGTTCTGACTATTGTTCAACCAAAACAGTGTCGCAAGGTAATCTCTCATACTGCTAGATTCAACCTCTTCAAAATCTATTCAAAGGTTGAACAAAAGGCCACTGCAACCACTGCAGCATCAACACCTTCTATCCAGCAGAAGCAGATTGCAGAAGGGAAAGAAGATATTACTTCTTCACCTACGATATTGATCAACCCCATTTCATTTTTTTCTTGTGAGAAAATATGGTTGTATATTATTCTTTCATATTTTTTAGAGGGATGTTATAATGAAGTTGAGCATATATTTATTTTGATATTGAAGCCTTTTTTTATCTTTTTACTGTTAAGAAGCAACTCGGTCCATTTCCAGGAAAATGTTGCACTCAAGAATAAATCTGGTTATTAAGAACCATTTTATATAAAAATTAAATCAATAAAGGATTGGGTTTGTTGTTTATCATTTTTCCATTTGACAATCCAATCCAAGAACATCAACTATATATTTTAGGAAAACATATAGGAGTACAACATCTTTCAAAACGTAGGGGGATTTTATCCTCATGATGTTATCTTAAATATTGTAAAATAGTCTCTTAGATCAACAAGGCCTCAAACTATCATTTTTTGGGTCAAAACCTTGTAAACATAGTTTACGTCTCCCCAACATTATTCTAAAAATTGAGAGCTTTCAAATGGAACAAAGAACACCTCAACCAAAGTTTTTATGTGAAAGTTATGCCTCCTGCAACTTTACCTATTCTATTGACCACCATGATACTAAGTGGATGCCATGTCAACTCCCACTACTCACACATGTGGATATAGTCACGTGTTAACTTCCAAGAACCCTAAATGGCTATTAGGACATGTTAAATACATGGCCACTAGGAAAGGAAGGGGTTCCATTCTTATTCTATTTTTTATTGTTCCATAGTTGAGCAAAGCATCTAGATATTGAAGAACAATAAAGAAAGAAGAGGATCCTATTGTATCCATTTATACGACAATGTGCATTGAAACTCCATAGTGAGTACACTTTCTTTGTATTTTCCTTTCATAATTGAGAACAAAAGAGCAAGGGGTAGGAATTGCCTTCTAGTTTGTTTTTTCTTGTATTGGGTTTTCCCAGGGTGCATGTTGTTTTCATTGTGTGGATGGAAAGTTATTTTCTTAGTTCTTTCATTCAATGTTAATTTATTTTAGTATCTTTTATACTAAGCTAGTAATATTAAATCTGAAATATAAAGTAAAACAATGCATAATAAGATATTTTAAAGTATTGTAAAATCTATTGTGACAATTTTTTCCAATAAAATATCCATGATCGTTTACAGATCAATTAGTTTCACAAATCTCCCAATTTCATTGACTAGCATGATTACACATAGACACAAGACAAGGGGCTTTGACCACTCCATCCCTTCCTTTCTAGAGATGGGTTCAAACTTCATCGTATCGTCATTAGCTAAATGTCTCAAGGAGCTCCAAGAATCAATGATGGTTTGATATAAGGATTTGGTGTACAATGGGAACATCAAACCACTCATTACATGATGTTATATTACAAATTGAATCCTATAAAAAATACATGGTCTATAAGTAAGATGGCATGCAAGMTCCTAAAGTAAGTGTTGATAATATAAATAGGTCAAATATAAAATTAACACCAATATTATTGTTGCAAATGGATAATTGTGCGGGTTATAACAAAGAACTATTATGTTTGTGTTTGCATCACCTCTAACAACAAGCAGGGTATTTAACATTGTTGAAGTTATTTTTCTCCTGATAGGTCACATATATTAAGATATAAATGTAAATTAAGACATAGATGGAACTTAAAGGAGGTTATCAACTCAAATAAAATGGAAAGACATGTTTTCATTGCTAAAGATGATTGACATTTATAGGAGACGCRAGGACCACAATTCCTTCATCCCATATCAAATTGATGAATTCTTTGACTTCAAGRGATTTGTGGATCCACACCTATTGGATTGTAACTATAATATAATTGGATATCAAAGGATGCCAATAAGCTTAAAATTCAATCTCATTGATGGCACAATAATTATGCAATATATAGCCTCAGTTAATGATGAAAATTGATCATGTTCTATTAATGTGTGACGTTTTGTAGAAAAACTTCAAATATATGAAAGATAACGCACCATAAAAATTCAAGAATATCCCTAAACACCAAAGATACCAAAGAATTCACTATGAACAACACTACGAATATAGAGAGAACCCTTAAGGTAGGGTAACACCATCAAATACTCCTTATAGAAGGAATCATTCAACAAGCCATGTTTCCTACAAGACAAGACAATTAAACACATATCCAATACAATGATACTCATGTGTATTTATACTTTCCCATGAGTATTTCTAGGGGACTTGTGCCAAATACCCCTTATTATTATATTATTTCCTTTTAATTACATAGTGGGATCTATTAGCTTGTAGGGCCCATTTTAGGGGTAGGTCTTGCTTTGGTGATTGGGGTCCAGAAACTTCCAAAGATGGTTTGAGGCCTATTGATGTGTTTTCCTGACATCCATCAAGTAAGTGATTGGGGTAAATATGTGAACCTAATTTTCTTTCAAGTAGAGACCAAAATTGTTTTGAACTTGGAAAGTTCCAAACAATGTTCAAATGTAGATCGTGAAGACCCAACAAGTTTCCAATTAGTTTCATCTCTCCATCTCTTCATCATCAAATTCTAATAAGGATAGTTCTATTTGAAACAAAAGAGAAGAAAATAAAAGAAGAGATACTAAAAGAAGGAAAATAATTATGCCAAGATTCTCACTAAATATCTCTATGTCTTAGCTTTGTTCAACACTTTATAGAATTTAAAAGGGAGCTCATATTCCCAATATATATCATTTTTATCCCACATATTGTTGCCCCATTCTTAGCCATTTTCCCACTTTCCTTATTCTCCACTCTCCACACTTTATACTAGCCATTTTTCCTTCTTTCAACTCGACTCTCCTTCCTCATTATTCTCCATACTTAGACATTTTTCCAATCCTCCACACTATTTCCATACTTATCCCATTTCCATTTTCATAATACCCACCACTTAGTAATTTTTCATAATTCATTTCCATTTTCCATTTCCACCCATTTCATTTTAGTTTTTATTTCCATAATTCATTTTCCATTTTACTTTTCGTATTTCCTTTTTTTCATTTTCTATTCTTCATATTCCATATTTCATTTCCATTTACTTACATTCGTGTAACCCTACTACTTACCTCCCCAACACTTAGTCATTTTTCATGACTTACCACATTTTACTCTTTTTACACTTAGTCATTTTTATGAGATGCGGGAGTAATGATGTGGGAATCCAACATGTTCCATACCTATATTTCCCCATGTCCCATAACCTAAAATCGGGTGACCCTGAATTTGCACCCCTTTCTTCCTCATTACCCAAATTACACTCTTCATGACTTAGTCATTTTACTGGGTTTTACACTATGTTTTTACTGAGCCCTATAATTAGTCGATTTTTTAATGTATTTTGAGAGACAAACCTACTCTTATCCCTCATGAATCGCATCCACATACTTTCCTCATGCTTAGTCTTTTCACCGAGTTTTATCTGATGTCTTGTGTCCTACATCCTATACTTAGTTTATTTTTTATATTGTGGATTCTCGTAAATCCACAAGCCCTTCATTTTAATTTTTTAATATTATTTCCTATCCTAAGTTTCTTCACCCTTTTTATGGACCTACCATATTGGGACATGTGGCAGTGATGTGGAGCTATCCTTGGGTGACACGTGGCAGTGACATGGACCTATCCCTTGGTGACATCTGGTAGTGAGGTGGACCTACCCTCGGGTGACACATGGATAGACATAGATGAATAGATAGTGACATGGTAGGGGAATGAATGGTGATTGGATGTGACGTGTCAAGAATTCACAGGTTGAATGGGCATGACCGAGCAATGATTGGGCAATGACCATGAGACCAAAATATTACCAAGGCACGAGAGTTACACTAAGGCTTGCATAAGTTCCTTTATTTCTCACATGAATGACATGAAAGTCCTTTATATTATAAACACAAATTATTCACCCACCACAATGAACGTGGGGCCAAAAAGGTGGAATTAAATCAACGGATGATATTTATCCATGAACCAAATCAACAGTGGTTGAGTCTCCATCTTCCGGAGCTCATAAATCTTGATCCATATGTCCATTCGTGGAAAATCATACCTAGTTGGAAAGGTAATTTGACAAGGAAGACAATGAGATAGGTTTCAATGGCTGAATTTGGCCATAATATTTCTAGAAATTAAAAGAATAGTCTGATCTCTTTTCATGGCTTCCTGGGAGAACCATTTGGAACCTCGACTTCCCGAGACTACAAGTTTAGATCCAATCCTCCAAATTTCACTCAAGATGGCTCTTTGAAAGACAAAATAATGAATATTATTTATATAATGGTTTACATGGATTAGAAGTCACTTATCATGCTTGAAAAATCTAAATACAGTCGATGTTGTTTCAGGTAGTCAACTTCAAATTTTGGAAACAAAAGTTTATTAAATAACTTTTAGAAAAGGGTAAAGTGGGCCCCACTTCGAGGAACAAATTTCAATGAAATAATTTATTAATAAGTCTTTAATCAATTATTGATTTAAAGGATCTACTATTTATTCCAAAAACAAGAATCACATGGGAAACTTCCAAAAGAACAAAAAACCCTAACTGTCAGGGCAAAGCATTTCAAAGAAGCATTGGGAGAAGATTTAAAAGAAAAAGAGAATCATCAAAGAAGGGGTTAGATAATCTGAATAAAATTGTTCAACCTTCAATATGTAGACGACTTTATCATCTGCAAATACAAATCTCTATTTTCTTGCTTCTTCTTATGCTACACAATTTCTCTCAAAGCTTTGTGTTTGTATGTATGATATTGAGTATAAGGTCGAGTTTTTTTGTGTTTTTATTTTATTATTAGAGGAAACTTCTTAAAATATCAATAAGAGTATTTTACAACGATATACATGTGATCCAGGTGGATATTGGTGGCCACCCACCTATTCCAAATTCCACTTGGATCATATTGACAATTTTCAGCTCCAAACGTTTCTTTGTAACGATGACATCTCTTTGTAATTGTGGGTTCTGCACTTTTGGGGATGTCTTGAAACCCTACACAACATCCAGGTGGATATTGGTGGCCACCTACCTATTCCGACTGGATTATTTTGGCAGTTTTCATGTCAGTACATATTTATGTACTTTCGGGGTTGTTTTGAGGACCTAAACAACATTTTTTGGGATTTCCAAAGTCAAATTGTTGACTAAATTTGAGTTTGATGGAATAATGTGTATTTATCGAAAATAAATTTCCAACGGGCTATCACACACCTAAAACGGATATCATATGCAAAAGTTATGACTCCGGGAAGTTGATGTACTAACTTACCCCAACGGGACCCACATGACTTTTGGTGCTTCATATCCTAGGGTTAGGTTTTTGGATGTCTAGGGTTTTGGAATTCATGTTTATTGTAAAAATGAACTCATAGCCTCATTGTACTCATCTTCTCGCGAATGAGCGTAGCCATGACATCTCTTCTCAGAGATAAGATGTCACCATTCTAGCGAGTTCATTCACTTTGTATTTTTACAATCTCTTCACATTTCTTTCATTAATAGAAATCATGTATTGTTGTATTTCTCTATTTCTGGAAATATTTATGTGTATTTCATTGTAATATCTCTGATTTAATTTCATTCGGAAAAGAATCTGGATCAGTGGTATCAAAGCATGCTGCTCTTGAAAAAAATTTAGTGCATGTCCCCAATGAGTTTTGAGTATAGCAAGTTGGGTCTCGATCTTGTCTCTCTTGAGGAAAATCGCTCTTGTACGCCTAAGACACCCTCCATGGTGGAAGAAAATAAAAACGGTGGAGTATAATATTATATTAACCTGTTTCTTGAGAAAGGTCTCGCGTGACAGAGGGACATGTTATCGCACAGTTTGTAGCTAGGATAAAAGGCTATAGGGCAGAAGGCCAAACTGGCGTAACAGGAACCAATCCCACCCAATGTCACCACAATGGGATGGTTCTTTCTCTTCATGGAGGTTAGGCCCAGGGGAGACATCCCCTGTGACTTGGGGTTTTAAAGAGGCACAAGGCTAATAAGACCAAGATAAGGTTTTCCCCCTTCACAAGTCACCACCCAAACAGATAGTCTGGCCAAACACCAATTTAATAAGTAAAACCCCCAAAGAAGTGTACCTGCCTGGAACAAAGCAACAAAAAACTGATATGTGCAAGCTATTTCAATGGGTTAGTACTTCATAAGACTGTCTGATAAATACATATAAGCAATTAGCAATAAATGTTGATGAAGTCAATGTTTATCAATATCAATGAAAAGTTATAACACTTCACCAATAAATATTGGAACAATGTAGCATTCAATGTAACCAATCAACACCTTATTCAAT
>SNQJ01S0217610.1:0-10686 GCA_010110895.2 Picea sitchensis | reverse complement strand
CCAGATATGTCAGACCTGTTCGTAACGATCCCATTAAAATAGGAGAATTGTCGTTATACATTACTCCTCTTTTTTTTTTAATTGACCTCTATTTTTAGATTATGGAGGAGTTTAATCGTTTTGAATTCCACAAGTAACTCCTCTATATATATCATCTCAAGGATATAGAAAGCATGAGAGGAGGAGGGGGTATGCCCTCGTTGCAGGTAGACTTTGTAAAATCATGGAGCTAAACTGAATATATGATGCAGAAGCAATTTTTTTGAATTGTTTTATGAAAAGATTCTAATTGGTTGTGATATGAGTTATGTCTTATTTCATAGTGTGTGTTTCCCGTGTCTTTATTATTCCATTTGCAAGTTCCTCTTTTAAATTGGAGAGTTAAAGGTCTGGAATTCGTCTGAAGATGCTCTAGACTTAGCAATTTAAATTCATGTGATTTCTCTTCTCAACTATTTCATAATTCATTTTAATATGCTCTGAAACAGTTATGTGTTTTCCTTTTTTTCTCTTTTCCATGCAAATTTCAATTTGAAAACTCAGACTCATTGCCTCACTTAGCCTTTCTCCTCTAGATAAGTTCTAATGACTTGCTACTGCATTATTTATTTATGACTCCATAGCCCAAATGTTACCCCCACTTCTTTAGCAACTTCATAATACCCCCCAAAACAAACCAAATCTAGCCACCAATTCCCCAAGAAATATCAAGTGACACGAGAGAGCCCTCTCTGATTTGAGCAGTCTAGTGCCTCAGCTCTAAATCTGGTTGAAACAATTACCTCTGTCATTTTTCTATCAGCGAGACAAAATTTATAGAGTGCTAACATGGTCAAAACAACTCACCAACATAGAGCCTAAATGTGGAATAATAAGGACTATAAAACTCTATCTATGAAACCTTGTTGCACATTAACATTGACTGGGATTTCTTTAAAAAAAATCTATGCAAACAAACGTACCACTTTGGTGCTCGAAATTGTTGTAATAACATCCCCAATAATATTATCAAAGCAATAATATGTTTAAAACACTTTTTTTATAATAAAATAAACACCCTAATTAGAATCTTCATACCTCTCAAAGTTTAGTTGTATGGTCTCATCCCTATTTCTATTCAATTTGGTTTGTCTCTGGGTGCTTCTTGAAAATATTCATTTTGAGTCCCACTCATTTAACAATTATTCTTAAACAAAATTTTCTTCATCAACTCTTTTTCGGGAATTTCCTTCAAACAAGTTTCTTAGTGGAGATGATTTTATTCACCTGATATCATTAAAATTATTTTATCTTTTCTTTTGAGAAGGAAAAATCCTACATTACTTAGGGCTATTGGCCTAGCCTCTATTGATACAAGTGTGCATGAGGAGCGAAAGAACTGTGTGTGGAAATCTACAACAAAAAAGCGTTATTATAGTCCATATGCATCACCCCTTTTCTGGAGGGTACTGATACCTCTATCATGAAACCATGCATCCATCTCGTTTGTATTTCGGATACCTCTATCATGAAGCTATCGAATATTGTTGAAGTGATTGATCCCTTGAGTATAGTATATACAATGCAATGTGTTAAGAACAAAGAAGTTGTTAGAGGTTCCATTCGTAATACTAAGATCCTTGGTTTCGGGAAGCAATAGCTTCAGGAACCTGGTTTCCTTGGTTTCCATTCTGCACAATAGCTTCAGGCACCTGCAATAATAATATATTATTATCAGAAAGTTCATATACTAATTTGTGTGTAAGGTATGAGCTAGGAAAAATGAAGCAGACTAATTTGGCCTGATAATAACCATGCATAGCTTACCTATGAAAGCTAGTGAAGCACCATGAAAGAGAACCATACATGAATGGTCGATCTCAGAAACAGAACGTTGTAAAAGGATCTGGGAACCCCAGCAACAAAATAAAGAGAACGGCCAGGCCCCCATTTTATCTCTCGGTGATATTTTCAAAATTGGCGTTCACCTGAGAAGAGATAAGTACCAGACCCTGCCTGAGTAGAGATATTCTCACACATTCAGGTAGCAGAGCCAACGCACTAGGACAAGAGCAAGCGACCCTATCCCTGGTGGGCATCGAACCTAGGTCATTGTTTTAAAACCCAATGGTGCCTTCTGGTGGTGTTGTAGTCACCTGCTCTTACATGTTGGCTAATAAGGTAAGAAAAGGACTGAATACTCTGTGTAGNGGTGGGGGGGTCGTTCGAATTTGTGTTCACTTAATAGGTTTTACTTGTTTACTGACAACAGAGAGATGAGAAGGGTCATTTACGTTGATGTGATTTTTTACTTCTTGATTTTATTTCGGTACCATACCCCAGATGTGGGTGAATCAATGGAAAGAAAGGCAATAGGCAGGAATTCTCGATGAACGAACGTGCCGAGAGGAGACCTTGTTCAACAAGGCCCACATCACTAGCCGAGAGAAAAGAGAAGGTTACCACTGATCCACCATTGAATGGAATTATTATGCTTCCCATGTTCCCCACCAGCTGCCAGCTGTCAACCAAAGTCATTTTTTAGTTTCATTGAATAAGTTATCACAGAGAGACAAATCCTTTTTGTACGACCGTCGGGTAGAAAGCATTGTCATATCGGTTCTTTCGGTCGGTGGTGTAACAAAAAATCTCTCTCCTTTTGGTTAGTTCTAGCCGTGGTATCTTTCACGTACCTTTGCAAGATCCCTTGCCTTCCTAAAATCCCCAATAACAAAACTAAATGAAAGTTAAATCCCTACCCTTCGAATCTTGTCTAAATTTTTCCCATCGAAGCGCGAAGGAATAGCCAAAATATAACGTCGGCACGAATATCTTAAATGTCATTCTAGGCGGGCGAGAAGAAGGGATCGGAGCAAGCAAATATGATTTACCATTGTTGCAAAACCCTATCAACAACTTTTGATAGGTTTTTTATGCTTTACCAAAAGGATGGCTACATTCATAATATGACAACAACCAAGATGAATTATGAAATAGAATTTCATGTTTTGGGGAAAAGATGAATTCCCTTTGAACTAAGTTTGAGTTTCTAAATAAAATTTGTTATGTTTTCTANTGATTAAAGTTGGAATGTTGACTACAAAGAGTAGCTCGGGGAAGATGTTGATTGGAGACAACATATCTTACCCTATGGATCCCCAGTGGATCTGAGTGTGTGTACACTTCTCCTTGGGTTTCCTTGGAGAAGGTTGGAGCCCTGGAGGGAGAAGTGTGGGGATAGGTTCCCTGGTATGAGTCCTGGAGGGTATTTAGATACCTTTGAGGGAAGTTGGAACTCCGAGAGCCATGGTGCTCTGAGACTTCCTGAGTCGACATGTTGCTGAAACCCAAGGAAAGGGAGGTGTAGCAACCAATGGACTGTGTGACAGTGAAGGTGTACACTCCTAGGGTGGGACAAGCATGTGGGGAATGAGAGATTGTTGGTTGGAGTGCTGTCGAGGTTTGGTACCTTGGCCTAGACCATGTGGATATGGATTGTGGACCGTGGCTATCTTGGGAAGCCATTGCCTCGATGGTTTCATAGCCCTACTCAGGGGTGGAAGGTCTTCTCAATCAAAAGATAAGTATCAATTCTCTATTTATTGTATGGTGTGTATCTTGTATATAGGTTATAATGTTATTAGAATTGCCTGTATATACATATATATACATCGCATATATGCTTGCATTACCTGCATCCATGAATGTACATAATGTGTTCCTTGTTTCATTGCTTAAGAAATATATACTTGATGTTAATCATGTTATTGATTGGAATGTGATTCAGGTGGAGCAAGAAGGCATCTTGCAAGTGCATCTGGTGCGCATATTGGACCGGAAGAGAAAACAGATCCAGAATCGAGCCATAGGGATTGTAAAGGTTCAGTGGACCTGGTATGGTCCTGAGGACATGACATGGGAGCATGAGGATGATATGCTTGTAGAATACCCTCATATTTTTTAAGATTTTTGAAATCTTGTTGATGATGTGTAAAGAGTTGCACTGAGGACAATGCAAAAATAATGGGAGGGGATTGTAATATCCCCAAGGACAAGCCCAGTTGTATTTATGAATTGTAAACATGTTTTGTAGGCTGGTGAGTCGAGTGTTATAATAAGCTAGGAGGCTTATGTGATGATTAGGCCAGAGAGCCTAGGATGCTAAGGTAAGGATCATGTTTGGTATATGTAATTATGAAAAATCATTAATAAAATATAAACATCACTGCGTGTAGACCGACCACGAAGAAAGAGTGATGGGGGACCAAGCTTCCACAAGGTTGGGTAATGGAGCAAACTAAGTGTTTGGGCCTAGGGGATAAGCTAGCGTGGGGCTTACCTCTAAAGGTGATAATAATTTATTATTATTTCCTAAAAGGCTAAGGTGGTTAATTGACCAAGTGTTTCCCCAAGTTCATGGGAAAGGAAAGTATGCAAAATGGAGTGCATGCAGCTCCAGGAAGATAGGTGTCGACCTAGGTGCGTTTATTTAAAGCTGAAGAAGTCAGTTGTGTTGGGGTTTCTCTCTCTCATTCTGTCATCCTCCGCCTGAGTTCGCTGGGATCTGGGGCATCTAAATTGGTTTGCCTCTATGTCTGCCTTTGCATACCCACGCATAGTGAAGCAAATCCTCATGGGAAGATTGTTCATTTTCCATTCTTCCATCCGGAGTCTGAACTTGAAACCTCCTTGATCGACCTCTACGTTGATTCCTTGTCACGCACCTTGAAACCAATGGAAAACCCGTGGACTGAGCCATGTCTCCTGTGAAGCCCAAACACCCTATAAATGTCTGAGCCATGTTATGTCATAACTATTTGTTGTGCGGCCACATAGTTCTTTGCAAAGCCAAGTTCGTACCTTAACCATTTTGGGTTTTTGCCTTTTGTTTTCCCAAGTTGTATTGACCAGTGGATGTTGTCCTCACCTTGCGGGAATTGAGTCAAAACTGGTTGAAGAAGCGGATTTTCAGGCCCGTGGTTGAAGAGGCAGGGTGTCAGTCCTATGAGAAACTCTCTCCAGGTGAGAGAGTTTGTTGGGAAGTGGTTTTCTCCTAGAGAGAGTCCAACACCAGCTACAGAGCTCTAAGAATTCCTTATCTGACCTGTTGTCGAGACCCTGAGAGGGGAAGTGGAGTATCCAATGGAATGTGGAATAGTGAAGGTGCATATTCTCGGGGTGGAACAGGCATGTGGGGAATGAGAGTCTGTGAGTAGTGGGCGTAAGAAGGTTCCTGGAGAGAATCCTTCCAGTTTCACTGTGAAGTTTCCTGTAACCTCAGCCTAGTCTAGGATTCCCTTGCCCTGGGTGGACCTTATTCCTAGCTTGGGGGTGACCCACTACTGAGCATGATGAGCAACGTGGTCTATGGTTGGGAGGTTCATGGAAGGTCTGCACGCAATTGGTGGTCTTCTATTAAAAGATAAGTACTGCTTTATGTTCATTTACATGTTGTGTAATGATACATATGTTGTAATTGATGAGTATTGCATGTGTATGTTGTATATGTTGCATGTGTAGGCTTATTGTCATTTATGTGCTTAATTATGTATTTTATGCATGTTTTGTGATGTTGGAATGTTATCATGTATTATGTTGCATATATGAATTACTGTTAGTTCCATTAATTCTGAACTGGTAACAATAATTCTGTGTTTATTGTGATTAAGTGTTTTAAATTCATTAAAATTCATATATATTATATAAGTATATATTCTGCGTGGTAGCATTACCTGGTCTATGTTTGTGGATTTTGATAAATGTTTACAATCTCTTCATTCAAATCATTTTCCTCACATGTTAGCTTTCTAACCATAATGTTTGATGTTTTTGGACTCATAAGCTATAGTCCATAACGCTAGCCATAGTCCATAATGCTTTCCAGTGGGGGATTTGGTGTTGGTGTCTCGTAATGGAAATTGGTGGTGTCAACTACTTCCACTTGGTTACTTGCATGCCCCATGCAAGTACTAAAATAACCATTACTCCCCTCACCTCTTCTGCGGTAATGACACACAATATCCTCTTCTATTTTATTTCTTCAGGGTGGATACTCCAAACTACTAGTGTCCATTTCCTCGTGTACCTACAGAATCCAATGTCCATTTCCTCATGTACCTGCAGACTCATGTACCTACAAGATGGAGGTTTGGAGGTTAGCAGGTAGCTCAATTACAAGAATAAATACAAGGAAAACTCTTGTACATACAAGATGGAGATTTGGAGGTTAGCAAGTAGCTCAATTACAAGATGAAATACAAGGCAAGGAATGCCACCAACACACTAGAAGCAAAGCATCAAAGATAAGTTTTTGGTGCATACCTTTAACTTTTATTTTTTGACCAAATCAGTGTTTGTGTCCCATTGAAATTCAATGAAATATTTATTTCAACTTCACTATATCTGATTTCAATTTTCAATAAAAACTGTTAAATTAATTTACCAATATGAATACATCTCTAATATTTAGTTGCAGAGAAAAATACAGAAATATATTGATCCTATGGTTCCATAGGAAAGTAAGAAAACCACAATTTGTGATAAGACAATTAGAGTGAAGAAGACACACTATGCCATCTCTAGTTGCTAGCTCCGAAACAGGGCACATTGTTTCCTATTCACCATCCTTGTATAAGGAGGGGGCTAAGCCAAGCTAGGTGTGCACAGGATTGCTTGTTTTTCTACTGATGTTGTCTCTTAAAGTAATAATTCCCATAACTGTTTCTCTAACCTACATGCACGAAGAAACCCAGCATTATAAATAATCGTGCGATCTCAATGTTATTTTTTATGCAGATGATTCTACGCTAAATTTAACACATTATTATTTTCATCAAGCAGTAGAGTTTGTTCAACAAACTGCTAAATACAAAACCATATTTCTTGCAAATCATGTTTTTCGCTGTAACTTTTATTTCTTATTGGAATATTTACTAATCTTGAATTTTCTAAATTCAGGCTTCTGGAATTTGTAGAGGAAGCTCTTTCAGAGTTTCTAGCAAAATCCACTGGGCATTGGCATAGATTAGACTAAATACCTGGGATGAAGGTTTGTTTTTTCTAGTTGTCCAACTTGTAGAGTTATATTAATCTACCCAACTTAAAAAAAATAGGTTTTAATGTGATAAATTATTTCTTAGTTAATACTTTTTTCTCATTTTTCATCTGAATTCCATTAAAATCATGGTAATTGGTCATGGTTACGATGGGGAAGATACTCGACTGTGCAGCCTTGTAGGGATGGATTTCCCCTCCCCTACTCCAATTGCAAAAATAACTATTATTGGAAAAGGAAATTGATTCATTATCTTAAGTAGATTACCTAGCAGTTTCAGATTCAAATTCAGATGGTAGTGCAATGATTTAAACATTAAATCTAATTATAATTAATAATTGTGTAGAATGACATGTTGAACTTACCAGGCTGAATTCTGGGTCAAGGTAAGGATTCTAGCTTCCAGAATCTAAAACCTCTCTGGGAGAAACAAAATGTTTTTCATTATTGATGTGGTCTTGAACGTTTTCTCCTAACTAGCTTCAGAAAATGCTCTAGGAGAAACTCCATGTTTGTCATTGTTGATGGGGTCTTCAATGTTTTCTCCAAACTATCCAAACCCCTACCAATACCATCAAAAGAGGCGTTGAAGAGCTAACTCTGAGTATCAATGTCCGAATAGCGGCACTGGCCTATCCTTAACTGCTACGATTGCAAGGAAGCATTCCTATTCATATTCTTTTAGTATCTTAGGCAGAGCTAGGGCCAATTTCAAATCCTCCAGGTAGTGCTGCAATTTGAATAGTATGAGGGGGCCATTTTGAGCGAGGTGATGCATATAATAGCTTGCTATGACCGATTCTAAAGCCTGACTAGCAACATTCCCAGTACCATGAATAATTAGTATCAGTAGTTTGGTAGCCCGACCCTAACGAGTAGCTTGCAAATCTATAAACTAAGTAAAAGAGGTGCTCCAATGCTCCAAACACTCACTAAAACCTGGAAGTTGAATCTAAGCTCGCTTTCTTATTTGTCCAAGAGGTTCTCCAAACACTTAGCTAAAACATGGAAGTTGGAGTTCTATGGAGTTCTTTAGCAGGGTTTATAAGAACTGATCTATTTTTGTTGAAGCCAAATGTTGAATGTGGTGTGTATGTGCCTAGAAACTGTAACATGGAGAATGAGAAACCTAGGACTCCATTTATCCTAAACAACACGTTACAAGGAACACCAACGTGGCCAACAATCTATGTATATGGATGGTGGATTTAAGACACGCTATTTTAGTTATAAATAAAAATTAATAATGAAATTATGGTGGATTTAAGACACTTTATTTAGTTATGGTGGATTATGGTGCGTTGATGGCTCCAACGTCCAATAACATCTAGTTGGTTTAAGTAGAGCAGTGATTGATAACAAATGTCAACAATAGTGACACCTAAAAAAATCAGACACATTCTCTCTCACATATACAAGGAGCTTTACATTCAATATATTTTAAATTTTGAAATATTTACACCACTATATATCACTAAACTTAGTTTAATTCCTATCCTTACAGCCATTAAAATTTTAATGAAAAATAAAAAATCATTAACCATGTGTAATGTGCACGCATAACAAACCAATTCTCTAAAAAAATCATACACATTCTCTCTCACATATACAAGGAGCTTTATATTCAATATATTTTAAACTTGCATTCAATATATTTTAAACTTTGAAATATTTACATATTTACATTCAATATATTTTTAACTTTGAAATACTTACATGACTTTATATCACTAAACTTAGTTTAATTCTCATCCTTACAACCATTAATCTTCTAATGAATTAAAAATGAAAAATCATCAACCACATGTAATGCACACACCTAACAAAAGCATATGTAAAAATATTTGTTTTCATCCTACAAATAGTTATTGAATATTGTTAACATGAATTTCGTTTTCATTTTCCAAAGAGTTGTCAATATCATGATTCATTATGTTATTCTAATTCCAAAGTAACATTATGTTGTTCTAATTACAAATCAACAAAGTATTCTCCATAAACATACTACTAAATATGTCATTTGTATGTTATGGTAGAGAGTAAATATGTCATTTGTATGGTATGGTATGTTAGAGAGTAAATATGCCATTTGTATGGTATAGTAGAGAGTAAAGGGATATGTTTTGCTTTCTTATATCCATGAGCTTTCACAAAATAATCATTTGAACAACAATTACCTTACAATATATTGTAATTTCATGCGATGTATATTGTAAACATGATAGAGACAACATAATGTAAAGTAATTTCATGTGATGTGTTGGGTGGAACATGAGGAGCCAAGCCTGCTCAAAACAAGTCTATGCAACACATGTCAAAGTTATTCAGAGAGAATCAATAACGTAAATATTAACGTGATAATACCAATTCATATGGGATTTGTAGTTGATAATAAACAAGGACTTTCTCTCTGAGATTTGGATTAGCCTATCCAACAAATTTGATGGAAGAACTGACTACAGGAAGACTTCAGTTTATCTCACAAATTAAATTTAATTAGTTGATACTATGTATCTAATAATAGATGTTTAACAGAAAATCAGTTAATTTGATAGCTGATAAAAAACATGCACTATTTTCTCACAAAAAATGGACATTGTTATGCAACTACTATGAAGGAGTACAAACTAGCATTCACAAGACTATAAATTACCCATTAAATTCGCATTCTCCCCTAATAACTCCACTGAGAAGATTTGGGTCTGCATAGCTTGGAACTCCATTAACTTTATTATATCAATTCCCATTCTCCCTTGATAACTCCACTGAGAAGATTTGGGTCTGCACAGATTGGAACTCCATTAACTTTATTATATGAACACATGACACTTACATCCTCCCCATCGATCACACATTTCTTAAACGATGGATTATAAGTGTCCTCCAAGTCCTGTTGTGTAACCTACAATTTTCAATTTCAGATTTGAAATCAAAATCACCACCCAGGAGTATAGATTATATAACATAACGATATATGAATCATATGAATTTTGAATTTGCATCCTTACATAGTATATATAATCAACTAATAGACGATAGGAAGTGTAATGTTTGCAGCAGGAAGCAACCTTTAATATGTTAGGATTTGGACTATCGACTGTTGACTGTAATCCTCTCACATAGGTGGTGGCATATTGAATAACAAGTAAAGGATCCTCTCCTGGAGTCTCTTAACCTCATCTCCATATAAGATCATCAAATGTATTCACATTATGGATCCAATATGTCAATCATGCCAATCATGTATTTTAAGTTGCGAGATCCTCTGTTGATACTGAATGCACGTGAAATTCTAGTTAGAGTTGTTTTTATATTCAATCCATACTAAAATAGATCAGTTATACTTAGTACTAGTAAATCGTAAACATAGTGACAAATACCTAAGAATTAAAAATGCCAACTACAAATTCATGAGACTATGTTAAATCCTATAAAACTAAAAAAAAAAACCAGAAATTGATTCATTTAGAGTAAGAAGAACCCAGTAAAACTCAATCCCAATCTCAAATGCATGCAAGCATCTACAAACACACAGACACAACTCACTACAAGCAGTGTAGACTCCAGAGTACTAAAATAATGTGAGATCAAAATATTAATATCAGTCTGAAACTCAAATTGCTTGGCATTGTTGAGCAATGAAAAATAAATAA
>SNQJ01S0217609.1:0-15379 GCA_010110895.2 Picea sitchensis | reverse complement strand
TATTAAAGAAGAGGTGGAGAAACTACTTAATGTGGATTTGATCTACCCAGTTCCTTTGACCGAATGGGTGTCTAATCCTATTATTGTGAATAAGAAACAATGAACCATCAGTGTGTGTATGGATTTTTGAGACCTGAATAAGGCTTGTGCTAAAGAAAAATTCTCGACACCTTTCATTGATAAGATTCTTGATGAGTGTGTGGGAAGCAAGGTTTTTTTGTTATGGACAGATTTTCAGGATACAATCAAATTCAGATCAAACCAAAGGATCAACATAAGATGACATGTATTTGTCCTTGGGGTACTTTTTCATACTGTAAAATGCCTTTCGTCCTTAAAAACTCCGAACAAACCTTCCAATGTGCCATGACCTTTTATTTTCACGATATCAAACACATTATCGAAGCTTACCTCAATGATCTCACTGCTCACTCTCACAAGAAAGTAGATCATTTTACTCACCTTCGACCAGTTTTTGAGAGATATCGTTATTATCCTATCCATTTAAACCCTCACAAGTGCATATTTTTTGTTAGGTCTGGTCGTCTCTTAGGGTTCTTAGTATCTAAGAATGGGATCATGGTGGGTCCTATGAAGGTTGAGTAAATACTTCAATTGCCTCCCCCATGCAACATTCATCAACTTCGAGGTTTACAGGGGAAAGCTAACTTATTATGTCGGTTCATAGTGAACTATTCCAATACAACTAAGGGTTTCATGAATTGTTTGAAGAAGGATACTCCATTTATATCAGATGAGTGAGTCCACGAATCATTCGATGCTCTTAAGAAATCCTTGGTATCGATGCCTCTGTTGAAGCCTCCTGACTATAGTAGAGATTATTTGCTATATATCACCGCATCTGAAGGGACAATTGATATGGTTCTTGTTAAAGAAGACAATGAGCTCCATGAGCACATTTTCTACTATCTTAGTCAAAATTTAATTGGTCCTGAGCTTAAATACTCTCACGTTGAGAAGCTAGCCTTGGTTTTCATACATGCGGTTCAAAGATTACGACATTATATATTTCTTTGAAAAACTATCATAGTTGCGGATGTCAATCCATTTCAATACGTCCTTACCCGATGTATCATAGGGGGGGAATATAATAAGTGGATTGTCATTTTTCAAGAATTTGACCTCAATTTTGCTTCGATGAAATATAAGAAATTGCTAGTTTTTGTTGATTTAACATCAGAATTCCCTTGACTAGATGAGGATATTATCCATGTTGATTTGTTCGCGGATAAGTGTATTTTCATTATCTCATCTTCATACCTCTAGTATGGAGATATTTTTATCTGTCTTCAAGCCTTGAAGTTCTCTCAGCATCTATTGCAAGATGATCGACAACGTATACTACATCAAGCTAAAAACTACCTTATTGTCGGTGACACTTTGTATCGTCAAGGCAAAGATAATATCTTGTTTCATTGCTTGAATCATAAGAAAGTTGAGTTCATTCTTAATGACTGTCACTGTGGGGATTGTGGTGGTCATCTATCTAGGCTTGCAATAGACCAAAAAATATTGCGATCTGGTTATTTTTGGCTGTTAATTTTTAAAGATTGCATTGAAGCGGTCAAGAAGTGTCACCCTTGGCAGGTGTTCTCTCAAAAAATGTGCTCGCATCTGAACCCTCTTCACCCAATCATCACCATTAGTCCCTTCACTAAAAGGGGGGTGGATTTGATGGACTATAACCCAACTTCTGCTGGGGGGCATCAACATATTATCATGGCAGTGGAATACTTCACTAAATGGGTAGAGGTCATGCCTACTATTAAATTTGATGGTAAGACTGCAACATTTTTCGTGTTCAACCAAATTATAGAATGGTTCAGAATCCCTAGGGATATTTTCACTGATCATGGAAGTCACTTTTAGAATGAAATGATGAAGGAATTAACATCAAAACTGGGGTTTAAGCACAATCATTCTTCCCCTTATATTATCCCAAGGAAAATGGACAAGTAGAGGATGTGAAGAAATCTCTCAAGACCAATTTGAAAAAACTTGTTAATCAGAGAAAATCTGACTGGCATCTAATTCTTTACCCTATGCTTCGGGCATACCAAACCTCGGTTAAGACTTCCCCCAGTTTTTCTCCTTTTTAGTTAGTACATGGTGTGGAGTCGATCCTTCCAATTGAATGTGAAATGCATTCTCTCAGATTGGAAATTGAGCTCCTACCTGACACTTCTGATCTTGAAAAATTCCTTGTACACCTAGAGCATCTAGATGAGCATCGTCAAGACACCTCTACAAACATCGAAGTGAAAAAGCGACGTGTTAAGGTGCAGTATGATAGGTATGTCTATCCTCAGCAGTACATTGAGGGTGAATTGGTCCTCCTGTATGACCAAGCCAAAGAAATGTTGGGGTCAGGCAAGTTTAATCCCATGTGGCATGGTCCTTATATCGTGCAACGTGTTTGGGAAAAAGGAGCATATGAGTTAGAAGATTATGAAGGGAGTATGTTGGCTGAGCCCAAAAATGGGATCTACTTGAAAATATATTACGCTTGAGCCCTTAATCTTGGGCGTGACTCTTTGTATACTAGTGTATCTTAGTGTAAACATATCTTTTCCTTTGTGTCATCGGATTTTTTATCGAGTTTTTGCTTGGCTTGCAGATGTTAACGGAGTCTTTAGTTTACTTAGGATTTGCAAACAATGCTAGTTTTCATACAAAGAACTTTGCTTCCTCCTCTTGGGTCATTTACTCACCCGAGGGTCAACTGTTGTATTTAGGTGGTGTTTGTCTACGGCCATCAATGAATACTATGGCTGAATATAGCACCATTATAGATATATTATGAGATTTCATTTCACATGGTGTTCGGTCTTTAGAAGTTCATATGGACTCCCAGTTATTATTATTTCAGTTGAACAACAGTTACATGTGCGAGACCCTACTCTACTCCGACGATTCCTATGGGTACAACTTTTGGAACGACATTTTGATTTTATTACTTATAATCATATACCTAGAAGTTATAATTATGTATCCGATGCATATGATAGTTATGTTTTAGATTGGCATTTATCACATAACTAAAGTAAAGAAAACACATCCATTAATGTACACATTGTAACATATATAAGTAAATCCGAAGACTAATGTTTTTATATTTTATCTCTCCAAAAAATATGGTGTCATAGTCCAAAATGGGGCTCACACTCTCAAAATACATATATGGCCGATAGATATAATGACCATGGCATCTACACCTATGGTGCAAAATGCGTATCATGATAGCATACTATGGCATTTGTGAGATGCTGAAAGAGTCACTCCCATGCATGGGGCACACCCACCACCTCTTGTTGCATAGCCTCTAGTAGATCCACCACCTGAACCATAGGAATCTTGTGTGTCAAACAAGACAGGTTCCCCTGCACACTTTGTAGCACTCTCTCTACATATCCTCCCGCTGGCTCATCTCCATGATTCCTCCGTCGATGTTGTGGGAATCGATCTGGTCATCACGGACCCACATCTTAGTAACAAAGTAATTTTCAATACTTGATACCATCCAAAAATATTTTCATTTTTTATTATTTTTGAAAAAAACAAAAAAAATGAAATATATATAAAATTTGTTTCATACCTATATCACCATAGGTGGAACCTGGACGTAATGGAATATCTATATCTCCTCTATATTTGATCCCATCATAAGGGTAGTGATCTATGGCTATCACCTGTCAACACCACTGACGTAGTGCCCCTACCTCAGTAGGGTCTATTGACCTCTCGGTATACGGATATTTCAATTCCTCGAGCCGAAATATCTCCTCGGTCCCCTCCGAAACCTTCAACAAATATGACTACAGGTCCTTTTATAAATTACACCTACACGAACAAGAACTAGGCATGATCCTCCACTCCACATGACCACCGATGTGACCACTTGACTTAAGCCAAAAGGTATTTTTCATTTCGCAATTTCGGGACTCCTGCTATGAGTCACTCTGACTCTTCTGATTCCTGAAACCCTGAAATGGGATAACAATCCTTAGATCCTCCTTCAACCCTCCACTGATGTGACCTCCGACTGAACCGTGGGGTCCACCTCCAAGTCCATTGAGATTTCACATATCAGGGATCTGGGAAATGATTACCTCTCCTTTCTCTGAAAGGAAATCTCGCGATGATTTTATGGTATATCGACGGTCCTTGTCTCCTGTGATCCAATGTTCCACGTTCTTCCTTTGCAAATCAGGATTTCGTGACTTATGAATTCTAGTTACACTTCCTCCACACTCCCGGCTTCCAAAGTGTCGATATTATAGACGCCAAATAAACAGATCTTTCCTATTCATATCTGACTACTTCTATCCCTCCCAAGCTTGAAATATCTCTGCAAACTCAAGGATTCTAAGGAATCTTGCGCACACTCCTTGCGGCTTCACGGTAACCTCTGGTTATATGATATCTTCCAAATATGCACACTCCTTGCAACAAAATCCTTCAACCACTCACTTGGGTTGGAAAAGTATAAGACTCACTCTAAACCTATGCACACCTTGCACGAATCTGTGAAATACTTTCACTTCTATTGGTATAAGAACAATGGTATCTCTCCTGAGATTTTCTGAGATGGGACTCAGAACCTCGTCAATGCACTCCTTGCGGACCTTCACTGAACTCCTTGCAGGAATTCTCAGGAAGAGAAACAATTGAAACTTATACTCTCTCTCTCTCTCTCTCTCTCTCTCTCTTAGACTTCATACATTCAACATGAAATCATACACATAAACAACATTGAAACAAATTCATAACAGAGCATATAAGAAAACTGTAAACATACCATTCAATAGATGCAAATAGTAACCATAAAAACACCATGAAACGGAATCAAATCTCTCTTGTATTAATTCAAGTGCTTCTGTACATGGTCTCCATACAACTTCTACAATCTATGTTCTCCTTTGCTCTCTTTCTCTACAACTACTACTCTTACAATGAGAATTATGTTACAATACAATACATACAAGGGAGATTTCTTTAGTTTTCCCTCCTACAACTCTAAGTTATCTTATCGAAATAAATACTACAACTAATTTACATTTATTACATTAAATGCCTCCAACCGACAGATGAGGGAAAACTCTCAAGATCTGCATTACAATCTCCAAACCATAAAAGCAAAAGTGTCTTTTTAGATATTACATTAGTGCTCTTTTTTTGAAATTTAAGTGTCTTCAAAATGCGTGCTCGTACATATCCAGCTATCCTCCACTTGCTCTTGTTTACGATGCTCCTACATCATACTCCTCTGGCTGAAAAAATCATGAACTCATGTGCATGAGCTCCTGCACTTTCTCCCCATGTTTTTGAATATTTTCTTCACTTTCCCAACTGGAATCCTCAATCGGGTGTCCCTTCCACTTTACCAAATATTCAAAATATGTCTTCCTCCGGGTCTTCTTGACAACTCTCTGGTCAATGATCTTTTCCATCTACAGATTTTCAGCTATAGGCATCTGTTTGACCCACTGAATTTCCTTTTGATTCTCCTTTTTTCCTCCTTCATCTGCTCTGTAATGATACAAATCTGCTATGTTAAATATGGGCGAGATTCCTACCCCATTTGTAAATTCCATATCATAATCATTTGCCTCAAATTTCCATAAAATCTTACACGATCCTATCTTTTTCATCTTCAGTTTATTATATGTTACCCTTGGGAGTGTTTATTTTCTTAGATGTGCTAAGACTAAATATCCCACTTCGAATTGAAGTTCTCTCCTGTGTTGATCTGCTCTTCACTTATATTCCTGGTTGGAATTATGTAACCGCTCTTTAATCTTACTATGGAGCTCCTGCATCTCCACTACAAAATCCTCTGCTCCAACACTTTTGAACTCATTCTGCTCGAAGTATCTCAACTCAGATACTCCTCTTAGCTACATTCCATACATTATCTAGAATGGGCTCTTTCCTGTGATCCTATTTGGCGAGTCATTATATGCAAATTCTGCTTGCAACAGAATCTGATACGACCACTGTCTATGATGTTCAGCTACTAAACTCCTCAACAAATCTCCCAAACTTCGATTTACTACCTCATTCTGTCCATCTGTTTGAGGGTGATATGCTGAGCTAAAAGATAAATTTGCTCCTAACTTCTTCCATAGTGTCCTCTAGAAATGACCAACAAATTTAGTATCCATGTCTGAAACAACACTCCTGGGTAAACCATGAAGTCGAACAACTTCTTTGAAAAATAGATTTACAATGTGTGTTGCATCACTGGTTTTCTGACATGGAATGAAATGTTCCATCTTTTAGAATTTGTCGACTACCACAAATACAGAATCATAACCTCTTTGTGTCCTTGGTAGTCATAACACAAAATCCATGCTTACCACATCCCACGACCTCTCTGGTACTAGAAATGGTTGATATAACCCTGTATTCTGTCTTTTCCCCTTTGTGTGCTGGAAAATTATACATCTGTTGACAAAATTCTTGACATCCATCCTCATTCTTGGCCAATAATACAAGTTGTTCAATTGCACAAATGTTTTATCATGGTTGAAATGTCCAGCCAACCCCCCACTATGTTTTTCCTTCAAAAGGTTTTCTCTCATAGAAATCTTTGGGATACACAACTGATTTCCTTTAAATAAAAGTCCATCCTGAATCAAGTATTCAATCCATTGGCTTCTTTCTCTTAGAACATTATTTTCACATGCTTCATAAGCGTCCTTGAAATATGAATCATCCCTATACATTTCCTTAAGGTTATCAAAACCTAAGTTCTTCACTCGAAACTCCTGTAGAATCAAACATTTCCTGCTCAATGCATCAACAACCTTGTTAGCATTTCCAGAAATGTTCTTTATAACAAAAGTAAAGTTCTACATAAATTCAACCCATTTTGCATGTTTTTGGTTCAATTTCTCCTGTGTGGTTATAAACTGTAAGGCGTGATTATCGCTATACAAAACAAACTCTTTCAGAACCAAGTAGCGCCTCCATTTATTCAACGCCTATATGATTTCATAAAACTCTTTATCATATGTGGAATATTTCATCTTGGTCTCATTCAGATTCTCACTTAATTATGTAATTGGTCTATTGTCTTGGCTTCAGACTACTCCAATCACAAATCCACTTGCATCACATCTCACTTGAAATGTTTTACTGAAATCTGGTAGAACCAAAACTGGTTGTCCGGTTATCTTCTCTTTCAACAATTTGAAACTTTTCTCTTCTTCCTCTATCCAATGAAAATATTTATGTCTTTTCTTGACTGTGTCCATCATTGGTTCATAAATCCCACTAAAATTTCTGATGAACTTCCTAGAAAAACTAGCCAATCCATGGAATCTTCTGACTTCAAAGATATTCCTCGGTGACAACCATTCTATGATCGCTTTTACCTTGTCAGGATCCATCTTCAACTCATTTGAAGAGATCACACAACCCAAATAAATAAGTTTTGTCTTCATGAAATATGTCTTCTTCATATTTATCAACAACTTCTCTTGCTGCAACCTCCTCATCACTAGAGTTAAATGTCTCTAATGTTCTTCCTCAGTCTTACTGAAGATCAGTATATCATCAAGATACACAATAACAAATTTCCCAATGAAATATTTCAAGACTTCATTCATCAATCTCATAAAAGTACTTGGTGCATTTGTCAAACCAAACAACATGACAATCCATTCATACAGTCCTTCATTCATCTTAAATGTTGTCTTCCATTCATCACCTTCCCTCATTCTAATTTGATGACATCCAGTTTTCAAATCAATTTTTGAAAAAAATCTTACTCCACTCAAGCAATCCATTAAGTCATCCATCCTGGGTAAAGGAAATCTATACCTGATGGTGATTTTGTTTATAGCCCTCGATTCCATACACATTCTCCAACCACCATCCTTATTCGGACTTAACATTGTTGGCACAACACATGGAATCAATATTTCTCTAACCAACCCTTTGTCCATCAAATATTGAAATTGCTTCTTAACTTCTTCATTCTCCTGCAACGTCAGTCTGTACACTTCTTTGTTTGGTAAAATCAATCCTAGTATAAGGTCAATATGATGGCTTATACTTCTTTTGGGTGGCAACAAACAAGGTAAATCGTCCACCACTATATCAGTGAAATTCTCTAACAGTTCCTGAATCTCCTCAGGTAGATCATATATTGAGGTATGCGTCAAGATGACTCTAGGTTTCCTCACCACAACAAACTGCATTTCTTGATCTTTCTTGACTTCATCTAGAATCTCCTTCCCACTCATGAGAAGTATAGTATTTCTTGTCTCTGCTTTCACCTTCTTGTCTTCAATAGGCAACAACATATGCATTCTACCGTTCTTCTCCAAGGTATAAGTGTTCTTTCTTCCATCATGAACAAAATTTCTGTCATATTTCCACGGTCTCCCCAACTAAATATGACAGACATCCATGGGAATAACATCACATAAAATCTCATCTCTATAACCTCCTATTTTAAATTCAACTAAACATTGTTTAGTGACAGTTACCTGATGCCCCTTTTGGAACCATGAGACTTTGTATGGAATCAGATTTGCAACTATCTCTAATTCCATATTTTCCACCATCTCTATGGATACTAGATTATCCATGCTTCCACTGTCAACTATCACCTTGCATACCCTATCCTTGGTCTTGCAAGTAGTTCTGAATAAACTGTTCCTCTAGACTGGATTCTTTGCCTCTTTCTCTAACTTCAAGAGAATTTTCTTCAACATTAAGGATTTTCCACCTTCTGCATCTTCTGCCTCAACATTTTTCCTTTGCTCTTCTGAAATGTGAGCTTTGCCTTCTCCATCTCTTTTTCTATCAAGACATTCCCAATATTTGTGTCTGATCTTTCCACAGACAAAACACTTTATTTAACTGCCTCTACCTATTCATCTTCCTCTTGCTCGAGGAAAAGTGTTTACATCAGCATATGGTCTCCCTTGTGAATTTCCTCCCCTTTCTCGTTAGTTATGAGGCTTCTTTCCTTCATCCTTGGTCTTCTATACTCTATCCTAGGCAATTTCTTTGCCTCTTCTCTGACTTCTACCTCTTCCCCTTTGACCTTGCTTTCGGGCCAATTTCACTTCCACCTTCGAAGCAAGTTGATAAGCAGCTTCTACAGTTCTTATTGTCACCATGATAATCTCATCCTGAATCTCATATCTCAAGCCATTCATTTATCTAGCGACCTTTTCATCATCACTCTTGCGATGACCAACTCTGATATTTAACCTATAAAACTCCTCAGTGTATTCCTTCACTGTCATCCCCTTATGTCTCAAATTATGCATTCTTCAAAACATACTAATTTGGTAATCCTTGGGTATAAACTTGCCATTCATCTTTGCTACCATCCTATCCCAGCTTTTGATTCTTTGTTTTACCTTACAACGCTTGTCATCCTGTAGTTCATCCCACCAAAATGTTGCATGAACATTTAGTCTAGTGACAACATGTTTAACCTTCTTATATTCCTCAATGTCTTCATAATCAAAATATTTATCCAGAGCTCTAAACCAATATAGTATCTCCTCAGCATCTAAGTTGCCTTCATACATCGGGATATCCATCTTTTCTCTGGAACCTATTCTTGCAACAACTTTGAATAGACGTTCCTGTGCAGCATCTTCGGCCACAAATTCTTCTTCGGCTCCAGCTTCATTCTCTCTTTCAGCCTCACTGACATCTCTAGTATCAATTGTTCGCCATTGTGCTGTCTGCATATCATCCAATTGATCACGAATCTCCCTCATTTCTATTTCCATGGATGGATCGAGTAAATATCTTTCTTGATGTCTTCTTGGCGGCATTGTTTCAATCTATCCACACAGAATTCAAACACAATCATCCTTTGTCTTCCCTCTATGTAAAAAAAAGGTTGTTAGCTAAGCTTTGATACCACTTGATGCAGTGCTCCTACCTCAGCAAGGTCTGTTGACCTCCTGGTCTACGGATATTTCAATTCCCCGAGCCGAAATAGCTCCTTGGTCCCCTTTAGAAACTTCAACAAATATGACCACAAGTCCTTTTAGAAGTTACACCTGCATGAACAAGAACTAGGTGTGAACCTCCACTCCACACGACCACCGGTGTGACCACTTGACTTAACCCAAAAGGTATTTCGCGTTTTGCGATTTCAGGACTCCTGCTACGAGTCACTCTGAATCTTTTGATTCTTGAAACCCCAAAATGGGCTAGTGGTCATTAACTCCTCCTTCAACCCTGCACCAATGTGACCTATGGCTAAACCCTGGGGTCCACCTCCGAGCACGTCGAGATTTTATGTATTGGGGATCTACAAAATGATTACCTCTCCTTTCCCCAAAAGGTGATCTCATGATGATTCTATGGCAAATCGATGTTCCTCGTCTCCTGTGATCCAATGTTCCACATTCTTCCTTCGCGAATAGATATTTCATGACTGACGAATTCTAGTTACACTTCCTCCACACTCTCGACTTCTGAAGTGTCAATATTCCAGATGCCAAATCAGCAATTCTTGCCCATTCATATCTGATTACTGCTATCCCTCCCGAGTTTGAAATCTCTCTGCAAACACAAGGATTCTAAGGAATCATGTGTGGACTCCTTGCGGCTTCACGGTAACCTATGAGTATCTGATATCTTCCAACTTTGCACACTCCTTGCAACAAAATCCTTCAACCACTCACTTGGGTTGGAAAATTCTAAGACTCACTCTCAGCCTACGCACACCTTGCATGGCTCTATGAAATACTTTCATTTCTATTGGTATAATAAAAACGATATCTCTCTTGAGATTTTTTGAGATGGGACTCATAACCTCGTCAATACACTCCCTGCGGACCTTCATTGCACTCCTTACAGGAATTATTAGGAAGAGAAACAATTGAAACTTATACTCTCTCTCTCTCTCAGACTTCATACATTCAACATGAAATCATTCACATAAATAGCATTGAAACAAATGCATGAAAAAACATATAAGAAAACTGTAAACATACCATTCAATAGATGCAAACAATAACCATAACAACACCATGAAATTGAATCAAATCACTCTTGTATTAATTCAAGTGCTTATGTACATTGTCTCCATACAACTTATGCAATCTTTGCTCTCCTCTGCTCTCTTTCTCTACAACTACTACTCTTAGAATGAGAATTATGTTACAATACAATACATACAAGGTATCTTTCTTGAGTTTTCCCTCGTACAACTCTAATCTCTCTTATCAAATTAAAGACTATAGCTAATTTACATTTATTACATTAAATTCCTCCAACCGACAGAAGAGAGAAAACGCTCAATATCAGCATTACAATCTCCAAACCATAAAATCAAAAGTATCTTCTTAGATATTACATTAATGCTATTCTTTTGAAATTTAAATGTCTTCAAAATGTGCACTGGTGCATATCTAGCTGTCCTTCACTTGTGCTTGTTTACGATGCTCCTGCATCAGCCACCAGAAGAAGAACTCATCATTGTAGGGGGTTGGCACCCTACAACCTCCTAACCACCTCATCACCTCCGTCCATTGTGACATGGATGGATCATGTGGTCCGTGTGGAACGATCTCGACTCTAGGTCTCAATCCTGGAACCTGCTCAAAGAAAAAACTACACAAGATAGATGCAAACCCAAAGTTCCTCTTCCTACCTTGTTTGCAGTCTGTCAGCTAGCTCTTCATGTTAACCAGTAGTGATGTGCACCCATCATAAACAGTGGGTCATAAAAACTCCACTGAGTAAAAAATGAGTGGACTTAATGCCTGATGCAATGAAGTTGTAACACCCTGTTTCCCCCAGATTGTAAATATAACTGGACTGGCCAAGGACTATGGAAAACTCATAGGTATGAATATGTGATGTAAATGGACCTGAAGGAAGAGGTCAATGAATGTGAATAACATTTTGAATTTATTGCAGGACTGCTGAGAGGGGATGTGAAGAAAAGAGACCACGATGGCGGTGGAGGGCACTTGGAAAGGGGGCGTTAACTTCCACCAAGAATTAAATACCGTATTTGGACTCCACTGGCCCAGAGAACCAAAAGCGGCTCGCTGGCCCTGAAATTAATGCCTTGCAGGCTGGTAGGTTGATGGTTTGATGAAGGATGGGGAGGTGAACCGCCTATCCGTAGAGCCATCATGACTAACCAACGCGAGGGTAATCGTGCCACATGCAACCTTGCAAGAGGATAAGGCGTATGGTAGAAGCGTTTGAGAGGGTAGACGTGTGGGGAAATCTGGCATTACACAGGGTGAGTGATAAAAGAGAGGAAGGATTGCAACCTTCGCTCCTGGTCACTAGCAGACAGAGAGACGTAGTCTCAGGGCATCGTGGTCTCAGCTCTGGGGTGGCTAGTGGTAAATCCGTTGGGAGTCGCTATGCCTACAGTTGGGTGGAAACGAGCATCCCTCTCAGTAGTTGCACCCATTTCTGAAGTCACTTCTAATAAGTGTTTTGTTTACATATTGCCTCTTGAAATTCATAGAATGTTACATATATGTATATGCTCATAGAACTGTGAAATTGTGAATGATTTCGGTGTAAGAATGTCTATGCAGTGTTTTGATAAGAATTTATATACATATGCTTATAATAGAGGAATCCATGCATGATTTATGTTGATAAATGAATCTAATTATAGGTTGAATTAAGTTAGGCTTCCAGCCCATTCTCGAGAAGTTGTTTCCCTTCACCCATCTCCCGGAAAGCCCCGGAATAGATCTCTTGTAGAGATTTCCTCCTTGGAAAGGTTTACCCAGAACCTAGAATAGGAACTTGAAGGTGCAAGTCTTAATAACCTTGTACGAGGAGGAGCAATCCTCTTAAAGACCTGAGATGGCAGCTTAAGGGAGGAATATTGAATCGATGGATGAGAATTCGTCAGGAAATCCACAGTTTCCCCACAACCGTTAGGTTAGCAGGAGAAGGTAGGGTGTTAAAGGCCTTATCACCTGATTTTCCTGTGTCTTCATGGGTAGTGAAGAGTCTAGGGCCGTAGATTCCCATGCTCCATGAGAACATCCGGACCGCTGATTTCCCCGTCCACAAAGTTGTGGAAGAGTGCATAAAGTGGCATCAAAACTGTTGGATCTCATTGAGGTGCGATGAGGTTACGGCCACATTGGAGTCCAAGTTTGAAAGGCTAGTGAACCATTGGATCAGTAGCTAAACTCCCGCTAACCATTAGATCTGGCAGGAGTTACACCGGGGTTAAGTCCTAGTGAACAGAGGAGCGTCCCTAAAAAGTCATCGGGATATTGAAGTTATCGGGAACTCTGAAAGTGAAGAAATCTTGCCGCTTGGAATCGTGATCCGCGATATCCTAGCAAGATCAAAGCTATCCATCAGTGAGACACATGTCAGGGGATTCCAAGGAGTTGGAATTTGGAGCATCAAGGATTTCGAAGGAAAGAAACCCTTGCAGTTGGGAATCGCGATACGTGAAATCCCGACAGGGGAGTTGTGTGGGCCACAGTTGAAGCTAGTGGAGGACATGTGTCAGGGATCTTGTGAGAGTCAGGAAATTGGGGAATCAAAATTTCTAAGGTCGAAGGATACGGGACATCAAAAGTCTCGAAATCCTGACAAGGATCTGGACTGTCCGTTGGTAGAGGACATGTGGTGGAGATCAAGCGCCATCGACGTTTGGCACATCGGGAACTCAGCATTTCTAGGGAAAAGAGGACGGGGAGGTCCCAGGTGAAAATATCGACATAATCCGAGCCATCTGTTCAGAGGGACAGGTGTCAAAGATCTGACGAGAGTCAGAAAATCGGGAAATCGACATTTCTGAGGTCGAAGGAACCAAGACATCGAAAGTCCCAGAATCCTGACAAGGATCTGGACTATCCATTTGGAGGGAAACATGGAGGAGATCATAGTGATTGGGAAAATGCCGACAAGGGAAGCCATCCCTTGGTGTTTGGTTCATCGGGATATTGGGAATCCCATGGATGTGGTGTTTACCCTTATGAAATCGTGAAACGCGAAACCCCGACGGGGTAAGGTTGTGGAGACGGGGTAACGGTTACGTGGACCAGGGCTGAGCCAGGAGGGCTAGCTGAAGCAGAGGCACATCGGGAATCGGGGAATTGTGAATCCCGTGGGCATATGCACATCGACGTCGAAAACCCCGAAACCCCGACGTAGAGGTTTGACTACGGTTCCGGGGTAGTGGTCACGTGGACCACAGGCTTAGCCTAGAGGGATAATGCGCTAGGGGCATATTCGAAGGATCGCGAGTCTTGGGGGTGAATGAATTTTGACATTAGAAACCCCATAGCCCCGATGGGAGTTATGACCGTGGTCATATAGAGGAGGTCATGCGAACCAAGAACTTAGCCTAGAAGGCTAACGAGAATTTAAGCGCATCGGGATTGTTGGGGAGAGAAATCCCAACGGAAAAGGGGCATAAGACCACAGTTATGAACAGAGAGCCAGGTAGGTAAATAGAAGACCTGTGACTCGGGGATTGGAATTTTGCTGCTACACACTCGGGGATTCTCGTTATTGAGAAATCAACCAAAAATTTTGATTTATGGTAGCGGGTGTGTTACAGAGGTCAACCCCATGATCTGTTTAAGTACAAGAACGATGATCGTCAAACTCAAGTTCTCGATCACCCCGATAAGGTTCACCACCTCACCCCGATGATACAATCCTATAATGAAATATATGTCATTGAATTCAATCCTCAATGGTTTTCCATCAAGATTGATGGTCTCTGTATCTAGATCCCAAAAATTTACTAACATTTGGAGCAGTCTCACTTGAACCCTCATTCCTTTGAGAGACCAAAACTTGTAAAGCCCACATATTTTTAGCGCTAATTGGGCCCCTGCATCTCTTTCCACTACTACATCAACTTCCTCATCCTCTCTCTCTCTCCATTCAGGTACCATCCTGTAAAAGGAAAACCTTTTTTTGAGTCAAACTCTTCAAAAAAGTAGTTTGCGGACTTGTACGCGGGCTGTTATGTTAACAATCGTGTGTAGGGATACATATACACAGGCAGGCTTTGCCTTTCTCATGTACATGTATCCATATACGTGACCCGATGAACTACAACTCGAATACATCCTAATTCCTAAGTTGTGCCCTCAAATGATCAAAAAATGGGAACTTAATTTGAAATTTAAACCACTAGAAATGAAGAGGAGGGCAAGAGTACTTACTTGGTCCAGATGGTTGTCAATTCCATCGATTGTAGCTCCCGCAATCGACACTTGAATATCATGGGGAAATTGGTCCAAAATGGACTATGCAAGTAAAAAACTCAAATGGTATGGTAAATTTGGTTATTTTACTATTAATAGAAAAGTTTTACCTACTTTACATAGTTTATGCTTATTTTTTGACCTAATGG
>SNQJ01S0217608.1:0-15379 GCA_010110895.2 Picea sitchensis | reverse complement strand
AAACAACCTCTTCAAAGGTAAACACACCTACTCCTCTAAAGAAGACCGTTGTCCCTTCCAAGCAACAAATTCAGAAAAATCAGACCCTTAATGATCAACAAAGTGTTTTGAAAGCTCCTTCAAATGAGGTAAAATTTTCTGATAAAACCTCTTATTATTTTAATTTTGAGGCTGAAATACGAAAAATTAAAATCCCCATCCCTTTGTTTGAGTTAATGAAGAATGAAACATTCAAGAAAGATATCCTCAAAACTCTTGACCCCAAGTTCATATCCCCCTATGTTGATATTCTTAATATATATGATGACAAGCCAACCATTGTTTTAGGCCAAATGATAGAAGATAGAGATGAAAGTTGCCCACCTTTTTATATCTCTCTGAATATTCATGACAAAACATTACATAGCTGTCTATTAGACTCTGGTGCCTCTCACAACTTAATGCCAAAGGTGGTTATGGATGAGCTTGGATTAGAGATTACCAAGTCTTATCATGATCTTTTCTCATTTGACTCTCAGAAAGTTAAATGTCTTGGAATGATCAAGGACTTGGTTGTAACTTTGACCCAGGCATATATGAAAACTATGGTTATGGATGTAGTTGTAGGAGAGATCCTGCCTAAATTTGGATGTTTGTTATCAAGATCGTGGATGAAGAGGCTAGGGGGAACTCTTCAAATGGATCTCTCATATGCTACTATCCCTGTTTTTGGAGGAGTAAACAAAAGACTATACAAGGAGTCACAACTTCCATATGTCATTAGTGATGAACAAAATCCAGCCAACCATCCTATTTACTCAGTTGGCACAGGTATGGGGTCTTGCATATTACAAATTGATGATTCATTACTAGATTCATTGTTGCCTAGGAAGCCCACATTTCAGCCCATATAAGTAGCAGAAGATGACCTTTGGACCATGTTCTTTGATGGCACTTGTACTAAAGAATTAGCAGGAGCAGGGGTGGTGTTAATTTCTCCTTCAAAGAAAACTACTCACTTGTCCTTTAAACTTGAATTTAAAGTGACTAACAACATTGCAAAGTATGAGGCGTTGCTCCTAGGATTAAATGCAGCCAAAGAGATGAAGATTCAGAGACTACAAGTATTCGAAGATGAAGACTTAATTATTCAACAAGTAAACAAATCCTTCCAGGCCAAACATGTTAGGCTGAAAGCCTATAGGGATGAAATGTTGACAGGGATTCATACTTTTACAGATTTCAAAATTTCATACATACCTAGAGCAATGAATGAATTGATTGATTCATTAGTTGTATCAGCCTATGATTTTATACCTCCTCTACCCCCTAAATTGAATTATGAAATCCAAGTAAAGTATAGGCCATCACTCCCTGATAATGTAAAATTTTGGAAGGTTTTTGAAGATGATGCCGAACTCACCAGATTTCTTGCAGTAATAGATGAGTTTGTAGATTTGCAAATTGATTTGGAAAGTGAACATGATGAAGAAGCTGAGAAGCCAAAGATCAGAAGTAAAATTGGAGCACATGAAATAGTTCAATTGTCCACTAAAAGAATCCCTAAAGGATTGGTCCCTTTAGAAAATCTTTTCGATAATAACGATGTGGTTGTCAAATTGGAAAAGAAGGAAGAGGACTCAGAGGTCTTTCAGTTTAATGTAGCCAGTGAACAAGATCCTAAATATGTCAACTTAGATTCTCATCTGTCTTAAAAACAAAAGGTTGATTACGGTGAGTTGTTAAAAGAATTTGCTGATATCTTTGCTTAGCAATATGACGACTTAAAGACATTCAACACTGAGATAATTCAACACAAGATTCCTTTAAACAAAGATACAAAACCATTCGGGTAGAAACTTAGATCTTGCAGTCCTATGTTGTTGCCTACCATGGAAAAAGAGATCAAGAAACTATTGGATGCCCAAATTATTATACCTCTTAGATACTTAGATTGGATTTCTAACCTTGTACCTGTCAGAAAGAAAAATGGAGAGATCAAACTCTGTGTGGATTTCAGAAATTCGAATAAGTGTTCTAGGAAAGACAACTACCCACTGCCCAAGATGGAACACATTTCACAGAAGGTGTCAGGATCAAATTTGATGTCCTTTATTGATGTATTCTTCAGATACAATCAGATCGTTGTCCATCCAGATGACAGAGAAAAGACTTCCTTTACCACTCCATGGGGTACATTTATGTACGAAAAGATGCCATTTGGATTGATGAACACGGGAGCAATGTTCCAGAGGGAAATGGACATTGCATTCGTTGGAGATAAAGGCAAATTTGTATTGATATATCTTGATGACATAATTGTTTTTTCAAGAAGCCATGAACATCATTTGCAACACTTGAGAAAGACATTCCTAAAATGCCGAAGGTATGGCATTTCTCTTAATCCTAAGAAATCTAATTTTGCACTTAAAGAAGGGAAATTGCTTGGACATATTGTTTCAACTAATGGGGTAAGGATTGACCCAAAAAGAGTAGAATCCATCAAAAAATTGTCTCTTCCTAGATCAAAAAAGGATATTCAGTCTTTCCTTGGAACTATAAACTTTATCAGGAGGTTTATAACAAACTTTGCAGAACTTACAAAGCACATTACTTGTATGTTAAGAAAGGATTCTGAAGTAAGATGGACCGAAGAAGCTAAACGTTCTTTCAATGCTATCAAAGAATCCATTGTGACAACCCCTGTTTTAATTAGTCCTGACTTTGACAAGGAGTTTTATATCTTTTCATTTTCTTCAAAAGATACAATTGCAGTCGTACTATTGCAAAGAAATGTTGATGATCAGGAGTAGCCAATCGCCTTCTTCAGTAAAGTATTGAGAGATGCTGAAGTGAAGTATGAACCATTGGAAAAACAAGCATATGCACTCATCAAGTCATTAAAAGCCTTCAAAATTTATATTCTTCAAGCCAAGGTAATAGCTTATGTACCTTCAAGCTCGGTTAAAGATGTGTTTATACAACCTGAAATAGATGGAAAAAAGAGTAAGTGGATAGAAAAGTTAATTGAATTTGATGTCAAGATCAAGCCAACAAAACTTGTGAAAGGTCAAGGCCTTGCCAAGCTCCTTGTGGAAGAAAATTGTAAGTTGTTTGAGATAAATTTGGTGAGTATAAATGCAGAAAATATTCAGTTTTCAGAGGACAAAGTCAGTGATAAATTCTAGGTTTCTCCTCACCTAGCTGACCGTGTATGGTACAACCACATCTTATATTTTCTGCAGACCTTATTAGTTCCTTTAGATTTGACAAAAACACAAGGGAGAGCCTTAAAGCTCAAAGCCATAAATTTTTGCATTAATGGAAACTTATTGTTATGGAAAAATCCAACAGGGACACTCTTGAGATGCATAAACCAAGAAGAATCAGCTAGAATCATGACTGAATTTCATAATAGTGAGTGTGGAGGACATGGCTATTGGAATACTACCGCTCACAAAATCTTGAGAGCTGATTACTATTGGCCATCTTTATTTTCATATGTGTGTAAATTTGTGAAAATATGTGATAAGTGCCAAAGGTTTGCAGGCAAACAACAACTAAAATCTCTCCCCCTCAAACCTGTTGTGGTCACAGGTCCTTTCCAACAATGGGGTCTAGACTTTATAGGTGAGATTCACCTGCCTTATAGCAATCATCATAGATGTATCCTTGTTTCCACTGATTATTTTACCAAATGGATTGAGGCCATTCCTACAATAAATGCCAATCACATTGTCATCATTAATTTTCTGCAAGAAAACATATTCTCCAGATTTGGTTGCCCTAAGAGAATAGTCACAGATAACGCTGCTGCTTTTAATGATAAACACTTGGTAAAATTATGTGAAGAGATGGGAATTCATCTAGTACATTCTACTGCTTACTATCCACAAGGAAATGGATTAGATGAGTCATCGAATAAGAGTTTGGTCAGAATCATAAAGAAGTTGCTTGAACAAAATACCAAGGGATAGGATTCCAAGTTGAAATTTTCTTTGTGGGCTGACAGCGTTACAAATAAAAAGTCAATTGGTACATCCCCCTTCAAGTTAGTTTATGGCACTGAAGACATCTTTCTTGTTCAACTGGAACTGCCAGTTACAAATTTTTTACAAGAAGCTGACTCCGAACCAAATGATCTAACTAGGAGGATCCACAACTTGGTAGAGTTGCAGCAAGATAGAGAGAAACTTCTGGAAAAGACAGAGTTACACCACAGGAAGATGAAGGAAACTTTTGACAGGAAAGTTGAGGCAGATACTTTCAAAGCAGGGGAGCTGGTTCTGAAATGGGATGCAGCAAGGTAGGAAAAAGGAAAACATGGAAAATTTGATGCGCTCCGGACAGGTCCATTTGTCATAGCAACAGTTCAGAAAAATAATACCTTTATCCTCCAAGATCTTGCAGGTGAAGAAGTATTAGGTGGCCCTTTCAACAGGCGGTTTTTGAAACCCTACTTTTCATAAGGCTTCCCTTAAAGCTTGTTTATTTGTACATATTCTTTTCTGTTTTTGTTTTTGTTTTGTTTTGTCAATAACTCCATGCCCAATGGTACTAAGTAAAATCAGTTTTGAATTCAAGTTGTAATAAAGGCTACTGAGTCAAACTAGGTTCTTGGTGACCTCACAGGGAGGTATCCATCCCATCTGGAGCCAAGTGTTATCTCCCAAAATAGATCAGTCATTTTGTTCCATTTTGTAGGTGATAGCATGGTCATTAATAGGATTCTATATAATTTTTAGAATTTAGAAGTGTCAAAACATAGGATTTAAGCTTTTATCCTAGAAATAAATTGATCCTCAAAAGGTCTTTTCAAAAATTTGAGAAAAATACTTTCAACAACTAACATTTGTATTGCAGTTGACATTAGCTGTTGAAAACCTTAGGTTTCAATGGTTAAAGAATACTCCCCGTAGAAAGCAAGCCGGTGAAAGAGCTAACACGGATTTTTCTCCAATGACTCCAGAAACCCAAAAAGGACATGCCAGACACACGCCATACAATCATCATGGAAAGATAATGGAAGCAAATTATGATGATACCGGTTCATCACGCTTTAGTAGGACATCATGACGGATCGTGCTCACGTATTTTGTGTGACAACAAGAGGAGGGTTTGAGGTGACGAACTCTCAATCATCATTGGATAAAGAGGATAAAGTACCAGCCATCCGATGACATCAAAACACCATTTCTTATTTTGAACTCACGGTGTTTAAGATCTCTATGATGAGGTTTCATATTTCAATTAACAACACAGGGTCATTTTCACGAGTGCCAGCCTTTTCCTCATTAAAAATATTACTGTGTCAATCATGTGAAAATCAATCGACGATCAAGTTGTAGATGGTGAGGAAGCAAGGAGGGTTACTTTTGAGGAAAGAGTTAGATAATTTATCCTTTCTGCAGTCTTATCCAGAGGTGCAGAAGCAATTCTCAGACGCAGCTTGTAGGACATATGTGGAAAGGTTACAGGAAGGTTATCACCAAGAAACAACAGAAGTCTTTGCAAAGTCATACGATGGAAAGAAAGCTACTGTGGGCTCTCTGGAAATGATAATTGACGAAGCTGCCATCGCTTCAAAAACTGGCTTACCAAGAACAGGCCAAAGTTGGTTTAAAACAACAATGACCAAGAACTTGGATTTTAGGGTATACCTCAAGACAAAATTCTGAGGCTTAACCTGGAAGAAAAGCATCCCTGTTTCTTACCTGGAAGATGAATGGAAAGATTTGTTCAAAGTCATTCAATTATACTTAACCTCAGAGGGTAGGTATGACAAGTTAATGTTATATCATTTTAGACTTCTAGATCACTTCACAGGGAAGGTCCTTCTAAATTTTCCTTTCTTTCTTTATAAGAGCCTAACCAAAGTATGTAATAAGATCAGAGTCGAACCTTTAAGCATAAAAAATGCCCTTTGTCATTATGGCCTGATTAAAATGAGCATTTTGGAAGAACTGAGACAAAGAGAAAGAACTTGGCAGCACTTTCTTTTCTCGGAGGGTTTTGAGACCCAAACTCAACCTATAAATGAAAAGAAGAAAGCAGGCAAGAAGCAGTCAACTCCTCAGAGAAGCTCAAGGAGGAGGAGAGCTCTCCCAAAACTACCAGATGACAGAAATTCTAGCATAAAGCCCAAGAAAGCTAAAATGAAACTAGATTTTGAAACAAACTCAGAGAAATCCACAGTGAAAAAGACAAATGTTCTAAATTTTCCATACACAGATTCAGATACAGAACCAGAAAAGGAAGATGAAAGTCCAACCATCAAAAGTCCAGAGCACTCCATGGAAATTGCATAGGATTATGAAGCTTTTACTCCAAAAGATGAAGGTGAAACCTCAAGAAATAAGAAATCAAAGAAATCACAAAAGATTAAGGAGTTGAAAGAGGTAATAACACAACAGGAGGTTTTGGAAAGGGTGATAAAGTCAAGATATAAATCCTTATCAGAGAATTTTGCAAAGACAAATGCATCTTTTGAGAAGCTAGCACGTGAAAGAATTAAAGACAAAAAGAAGAAGAAGAAAATCACAAAGGATTATAATAGCTTATGGTGGTTAGCTAAGTGCCTGAAGAGGAAAATTAAAAAATTGAAGGAAAAAATTAACACACATCCAGATTTATAGGTGTTGGCCCATGTTGCTATAAATTTGCAGGGAGAGAAATAAAATGAACACAGATTTTTTTGTGGAACAATAGTTTTGAATATGAAAGGTTTCCTTTTTGACCAAAACAAAGCTTTCACTAGCACATAAGGCGAAATTATAATCAATCAGTTGTTGAAAAGCAGAGCTTTCATCAACTAATTAGCAAATCCTAAGGCGAAATAGTTGATGAAACTGCAGAATGAAAATTTTGAAGATTTGAGGTCGAACAAAGAGATTTTGGAGTGATTTAAAGGGTAAGAGAGTATCAAAAGATTAATCACCGAATCAGGAAATATTCAGTATCAAAGATTCGTGGAGATTTTGGGGGTGAATATTTAAATGGTCAACTAAAGTTTTGTTCACAATTGTTGAAAGATTCCCAACCACTGAAGACATGTGTATTTTCCTCCATGACACATCAGAGACATAGAAGTGATGAAGACCAGATGTCAAAGATCAACTAAGAAGACAATTCGATTCCTAGGAACTAGTTCTTTAATTATCCTATTGTATTCAGTTAGTTTTTTTCTTTCTATATTTAGAAATCCAGATCCAATTTTCTAGGATCTCAGACTTGTTGTAAAGGCTATAAATTCCTCTCTTTTTCATATATCATGGTTTGATTTTGGATAGAGGAATACATTATGTTGTAAACAAACTTTTCTATGATAATACAAATCACATCTTTCTCTCTCTTTTGATGTCAGATTCTCATTTTTCTTTAGTACTTTATATCAAGTTGTTTTAGCTACAGAATGATGGTTATCTCATTGGTTAGCTCATAATTTGATATTGAGTTGCTTATCATTGTTTATTAAACCCTACACTTTGTATTCGGTTTATGAACATTGTTTTCTCACCCATTTAAAGCTATCATCTGATCGTCAATCCTTGAGAGCACTGGCTTATTTGATTGTCATTTTACTGTCTGAGTGCCATACTGTAATTGAGTTATCCCATTGATCCACATATACATAAATACAAAAACAATTTTATTTTAAGTTACAAAGCATCTTTGAACTACAACCTCAAAGAGTTTCTTGGAGTGATAACAATATGCACGCTCACCTTGCTCCACTCCATCTCATGGTGAGCGTTGGTCCCTTTTCCAAATGGGGGATTGATTTCATGACATCTAATCCTACCTCGGCTAATGGTCAGGGATACATTATCATGGATGTTGAATACTTCACTAAATGGGTTGAGGCCTTACCTACCTTTTCCAATGAAAACACCACCATTGGTCTCTTCATGTTCAATCACATTATTGCTAGGTTAATTTTTCATAAGACCATAGTGACATACCACAGTTCCCATTTTCAAAACAAGATGATGACCAAATTAGCTGTCAGGTTGGGTTTTCTCTATGAGAACTCGACACCCTATTATCCTTAATCCAATGGCCAAGTAGAAACCATCAATTGTTTCATGAATAATATGATCTAGAGGATGTTAGGGAAGCATAATACTAAATGGCATCTCATGCTATTTCCAGAATTATGGGATTACCGTAACTCAACCAAAATTTCCATCGGATTTACACCATTCCAACTTGTATACGGTTTGGAGGTGGTACTATCAATTGAATGCAAAATATCATCATTAAAACTCGTCGTATAACTATTTCCTAACACCTCCACTGATGAGGAGTATCTATTGTACTTGGCACATATTGATGAACAATGTCGCAATGGAACCTTAGCCAATGAATCTCGCAAAAGATGTGTTAAAGAATAGTGTGATAAATATGTCCATCCTCATGTATCTTCAAAGGGTGACTTGGTCTTGGTTTATCATCATGACCATGACACATTAGGTGCAATTAAATTTGAACCCCTTTGGAATGGTCCCTATATTGTAAAATGTGTCTTGAAAAGAGGGGCCTATGAGCTCATTGACTATGAAACAAATCATCTTTTGGAGCCCCGCAATGGGCTCTACCTTAAAAAGTATTATGCATAGGCCATTCAGCCGCATGATTCTTTGTACATAGTTGTGTTTTGGTTTTGGGGTGGTGTGATTTTATTTTCGTGTATATTGACTATCTCGGTTAGTTGCTTATCATGGTTTATGCTTGATTTGAAAATGTCACCATCCACTAAATTCTACATGGTATATGTTGATGGTGCCAGTTGTAGTACCTAGAACATTGCTTCTACCATTTGGGTGATATTTCTTCCCATTGACGAGCTCATGAGTTCGGGAGGTGTTTACCTTGGGCCTAAAACCAATAAAATTATGGAATATAATGCTATCATTTAACTATTTTATGAGGCTCTTTTCCTTGGTATACATTGTTTGGTTGTCAGGTTGGACGCCCAACTTGTGGTGTCACAGTTGAATCGCACATATAGTGTCATACATCCCATCCTATTGTGTAAGTATTTAAGGGTTCTCCTTATTGAACACTACTTTGAGTAGAATGAGTATTGTCATGTTTTAAGAGGTTCTAATATGTTAGTTGATTCATTAGATAATTATGTGTTAGATTGGCAATTGTCTCATTAAAAAATGTTGATTGGCTAATATTCACATCTAGTACAAAATATGGGTGTCACTGGCTAGTCATCTCGATGTTGACTACCATGGTAGAATAGCACTACCTTAGCCACCTTCCAGAAAATTTGATGGAACATGCAGGAAACACCTTCCAATTGTTGTTGCAAGTGCAGGGGCATCTCATCCTCTGGCGTGGGGGGCACTCCCATGGTCATCCCCTCCAAGTTGTGTCAGACATGGTGTAGCTCTTCACTATTGCCACCTTCGATGACTCCTTGTCTATGTTCCGACGAAAAAATCGACCCCATCCCTCTTGACACTCTGGTTCTACATATGTTACAAAATGAAATTGTGTCAGTTACATTGCACCCACAAAAGAAAACCCATATATCCCAAAAATACAAAAAAGAAACATAAATATGTAAAAAACTAAAAATACACTTACCCATGGGGCCCCACGCCTCACCTTGGGGGGCCAAAAGCTCCAGATCATGCCTGAAGTTAGTCCCATCATAAGGGAAATTTTCTATACTAACAATTTGGTGACCCCACCAAATGGTGAAACTATTCCCATAGTGATCTGGATGATGTCCCCCTAGTAATTTCCCCATGTACTTGGCCCATAATAACATCTGTGGGTCTTGGGGTCTTGGCTCACTGATCACTATATAGAGCTTCAACTGAGGTATCCACTCCATAAAAATTGTCACTGAGAGGGAGACATACCCAAACTTCTTATTATTTCCCTTTTTGCATCGAGATAGTTGTGTCTTCATGTTGGCAAGGAATCCCTCACACAAATTAAAGATAGTCGGCTCCAATCACATCAATGACACCTACATGTTGGTCTTCATTGCTAAATGTGGGGCTATCAACCCTAACGCATTTGTGATGCTAAATAGTATGGTCTTGAGCGACAACTCCACAATATCCCAAATCGGGATCTTGTCGCTCGACTAGTGTGACCCATACAAGCATTATTTCTCAATGTAGTCCATCAAGGAGAAATCATCATAGCCTGACGTATAATCCACTGACCATGACACTCCCCTCCAGGACAAAATAATATAGAAATAGTTATTTTCCATGTCCATTTGCATTACCTTCCCCTGGATAATGAAACATTATTGGTAGAGATCCCAATACTAAACCAATATATGCAGTAAGTACTCATGGGACCCCAGTAGTGGACACTGAAAGAATTTCAACAACCCACAATCTCGTAGATCTTCCAAGGTAAATGTCTCTCCTTGGGAAACAAATTCATTAGGCTCCTGCGATATCTCTTTCCACTCGATCATCCTTCTATATCCTACACATCCAGGCCAAAAAAAAAAAAAAACTCGTAAGAGGAAAAATTGGTTCAAAAACACAACTTGCCAAAGTAAACCCTGAAACCCCCTTCCCATGTCCTACTGAGCTAGGGAACATATTCAGGTCATTGTGCGACTACCTGAAGGTGTCACATGTCAAGACATGTAATGCTTATAGGGAGCTTCACGATGACCCTTCAACACTCACTCCTGCTCGACACTGTCTCAGCCACCTGCAAATCGGGCTCTTGGGCCACCCATCCCCTCAATAAATCTTATGAAAAAGACAAGGAAAACAAAGATGGAGTTCATAGTTTTACTTGGATCAGACAAAAAAATAAATGCTTGAGAAAATCCTCCAAAATGAACTATGGAAAACTACACTTGGAGGAGGGTTTCTTGATAAGCTCTCCACTCACCTCTTTTTTCAAATGAAGAATGAACTTTTTACAATGGTAAGTTACCTTTTATAACTTTTTTTTTTGGGGGGGGAGTTTCTTTCTCATTGAGACGAAGTAAGTGGGATTTATTTAATTCCATGAGATTATTGTTATTTTAATTTCCATTTTTAATTAAATTGTGTTGGACACACCTATCACACTGAGAGGGGGGTGAATTAGTGTGAGAGCTATTTTTAGACTTCTCACAAAAATTTAATTAACAATCATCATTCACAACATCATTACTTATTACTTCCATTCACACCTAGTTGCTTTCATGTAAATATATCTCAATGGAATACATTAACAGTAAAGAGATATGCACCATCACAATAAATAACACAAAGAAAACTAGATATATGTATAAGTTTCTTTTGTATTACATACTACAATACTTGGGTTTTATCAACACCAACTGAAATAGATCACCAACTCTCAATGCAATACACAATGTGCTTATCTCAGAACCAACCAAGATGTGAGGAATCCAACCCTCAAGTACAATACCCAACTTGTAGACATAAATCAATCCCTTAAGCTGTACTAACAGTTTATACCAACACAACTGCATCAACTATGCACAACCTGTCACAAGAACCTGTCACTTCAACCTATCTAATCTCATCATCCTAATCACAAACAAGTCTATACCATCCAATAACCTATGCATGTTTCTTATGCCTACACCATCACACAACATATATATCCCTCACCCATATCAGAATAGAACCACTCAACCAACCAACCAACATCTATACAAAGAATGCTTCAAGAATTCACCATACCATGAGAAAATCTAAGCATCAAGAAAACATATAATCATACCAAAACTTTTGTAGCATATTTGAACCTATAGATATATTACATATATGTTTCTGTAGTCATGATTCTGTTGTTGTGGTTCTGTTGTTGCGATTTTGCTGCCGTGGTTTTGTTGCCACGATTATGTTGTTGCGGTCCTGTTGGCGCGATTTTTCTACCGTGATTTTGTTGCCGCGATTCTTCTACTGCAATTTTGCTGCCATGATTCTTCTTCCGTGATTTTTATTCTGCGCTTTTTCTGCCGCTGTTTTTCTATCACACTTTTTCTACCGCGATTTCTCTCTATCAATAATACCTGCCCAAATAACCTTTCACAAATGGATATACAATATGCTCAAATATCATGCACACAAGAGACCCTTGGTGTCTTATTTATACTTCTCCAAGTAGCTTCTTCTAGGGGTTATCTTCTAACCAACTTACCCAACTTCCCTCTTTTGGGGCTAACCCACTTCTAACCACTTTTTCCACTTACAACCACTTTATCCAAAAATAGTAAACTCTCCACTTCTAGTTTCAATTAATTTATTTTTAATTGTTTTCTTGTTGCAACCACTTAACCCTTGACTAACCACTTTTACTGGTCAACTTCTTCTAGGAGCTTCTAGAATAATTTGACTTCTTTTACCTTCTAGGGGCTTCTAGATAACTCATGAGGGTTCTCCAACTTCACATGGTCATAACTCTCTAACCGTGAGGAGTTATGTGATGTTCCACATATCACCAAAAATGGCATGACATATACTATCCATATGGAATAGGTTCTCCTGCAAATTCACTGATATTCATTACATTATTCCTTAATCAAAATTGGGTTCCCTAACCACACTGGTGAGCTACTCAACCACGTAACCATTTTAAATTCACAAAGCATCTTCCCGTGAGGGTGAAATTCACCATAAGGGGACCACTTTGAGAACTTTATCAAAGAGCATATTCCTCTGAGGGCTTTCACCATAAGGGGGCCACTTTCAATTTTATCCATTTGGTTCTTCCTATCAACCATGACATTACATCAATTATATGACTCCCTTTAACATCAAGACATCATTATGACACCACTTGACATCAACCCTTTGACAAAAATTACATCAATGACCATATAACTAATAATCAATATATCAATGATGCAAACAAATCACTATGACAATACTTGACATCAACCCTTTGACATCAATGACAACATAGTACAACAATCTTCCCCTTTGGCATTGATGGAAACACCAACATTGATATCAACACCAATAATTGATGGAAACACTTGCACATGGCAATGCTCATGCTCCCTCTATGATCATCGCTCCTCATCAATGCTCATCTCACCACATCAATGTGACTATCTCTGCCCCTTTGAAATCAATGGAAAAGGTTATTTGTCTCCTTGGGAATGCTCCCCCTTCCCAAATCCTCCTTGGGGTTGCTCCCCTTGTCTGGATTCCTTTGAGCTTTCTCTGAATAATCTCTCCCCATTTAGACAAGGGATATCACTCTGATGCAATGTTGATGGCATGGCTTCCAATCATCTCTCCTTTTGGAAATACATCATTGCAACCAATCATGGGAAGAAGAATAACTCCCCCTGTGGGTATGTATCCCCCCATCTTCTCTGAAACATGAACAATATGTTACCACTACAATCTGCTTCTGCTACAAATGTTAATTCTCAACCAGAACATAGATCAACTGCTCAACACTGATATTCTCTTCCTATGAATATCATGGTACATGTCCATGCATCAATCATCCAAACTCATGCCATACCATACATCAAGTGTATTCCAATTGATCTAAAAATGAAGAAGACTTGAAAAACTTGAAAATTATTGCAAGTGAATGTTATGTGTTTAAAACAAAAGGATCAGTTTGCAACACATATATTAAAGGATTACTTATGTAAAATACTCATAGACAATAGCATAATCATTGAACATAAGCACATAAGCACAACAATTGATAAAGGAGTTCACCCCTCTCTTGGGCTACATCTCCTGGTCCAGCTTCCAATGGATCATTATTATTAATTTCTCAAAAAGTGCTCAAAAACATGTCTTACAATGCTCAAACTGACAAACCGACTGCTCTAATGGCTTCAGAGCGTCCAAAAACCCCTTTCTGGGCTCTTTCGGCACCTCAATCGGTCGAAAAACGAAGAAGTTAGGTCTCTTGGAAGTCCCCCCTTCAATCTTGTTGTCTCTGCATCTACAAAACGCACCCTTGTTGTTTGAACCTGGCTCACACGCAATATATGGCGTAAAAACCCAGCACCGGGCGCAACCGCGCCAACGGTGCAAATTGTAGAACGGTTAAGGGTGCACCAACCCCTAACCGCCTAGGCACCTGGGCGTATGGGTCATGTGACCTCGCGCATGGGAAAAAGTGGTTAGAATCGTTATAACGGGTGTAACCTCCCCGTGCTTCGGATTAGGGTCACATGGAAATAGTGTAAGAACCACGGGCTATATTAACTCCCGCGCCAACTGTTACAATGTGTTATGGTCATGTGTTGAACCGAAACCACGTCGTATTAACACCCACGCGCATATATATAACATATGGTCACATGTTATGTAATAGAACCATGGGTTGGGGCTAAGCCCTGACCCGACCCCCCGTCGAATAATACAAAAGTTTGAATTCAAATATATTCAAACATATACATATAACAAGAACCGACTCGTGGTCCAATGGTCGGGCGGTCGTGCGAAGGCGTTGTTCTTTGTGGGAGGTCCGGGGGTCGAACCCCGCGGACTCCACCATAAATTTTACATAACCATATAAACCAAACAATGAGTGACACGTGGCGCCCATGGATTGGGCCACGTGTCCTCATACCATTTGCCAATAAACGGACACGTGTCATCTCCTGATTCGCCAACTGTCAACCAACCAACATCTGCCATGTCACCATCTAACATGTCATCGTATGACCTGTACGACCCTGCCACGTCAGACCGTATGGGCTGTACGGACTGTACAGTCAGCATCAAAATTTTTTGCCTGTTTGGCTTGACGAACAGATCGCAATATCTTCTCCATACGGAGTCCGTTTGAAAAAGTAAATATACCACCAGAATCAGGAAGACGAGACGGACGCAATGATAGTAATTTTGTTGTATTCTGAGAACTTTGAAATTTGAGCAAAATTTGATCCCCTGATCACACCTCCCCATTGGGAAGCTTTTGTACCTCCAAAAGACTATTGGAAATGAGGAGACCTTGAACAAATTTGGGGTTTCCCACTTATTTTATATGAGTGGAATGGAATAAATGAAATGTCATCCTTACACCTACCAAAAATATGGGGTTTTCAAGACAATCCACAAGGAAATAAGACCAAACACTAAACAAAACACAAGGAAAACACCATACAAAATGAGAATAGGAAAACAAAGGAGAACAAAATGGTTGAGGCAATGAAACCACAAGGGATCACTAGGTCAAAAGAGAACATAATTGTCAAATAAGGAGAGGTCTTGGTCACCACTCAAATTTCTACAGACAACTTGCAAGCCCAAATTGGAAGCCCACTTGTGCATAAGGAAGAAGTGACGAGACCAAACAAATTTGGGGTTTCTCACTTCCTTGAAAAGGAAGCATATAATATTTACAAGACACCGTCCTTACACCTAATACCAAAAATATGGGATTTCTAAGACAATCCACAAGGAAA
>SNQJ01S0217606.1:2016-15379 GCA_010110895.2 Picea sitchensis | reverse complement strand
CATATGTCAACTATAAATGTTTGGCGATATTTTTTTAAAAATATTCAAATTTCTAAGTATTTTATATAGTTTTTATAAAATTTTGGCGATTTTTAAGGTAAAATAATTTTATCCTATAGAATTTGGGTGAATTATTTTTAAAATAGCGAATCTCATTTTTGGAAAAACCATGCAAAATTAGCCCATGAGCGAAATTTAGCCCCTAAAATCATCTATCCCAAGTTGCAACAAAAATCTGACACCACAGTAGTGCACAACACACCAAAAATCTTGCGCCAAATCATGGAAAGGGACGAGGACCCACGGCTCGAGAGTATGCACAAGGTGTATTAATTAAAGGATGTTCTAATGCGTACTTCAATTTGAAACACTATGTGCTAGGAAGATTACTTATGACACGTAAATGTCATAATTGGTGTTGTAATAAGCCTTTTTTCATACAATTCATAATTAAGATTAAGAAAATGTCCAAGTCGATTCCTGGGGAAAAAATCTTTACACTTGAGGGGTATGAAAACATGTCATTTACTAAAAAAAAAGAAACATCTATATAAGGAGGCAAAGACATCAAACACACCACAGAATTGAAACTTAATATAGTAAGAAAAAGGATTTGCATTGAGTTGGAGGATCCCACCCACGTAGAGATAAGGGAGAAGGAACTCGAAAGTAACAGTCCCAATGGTTGAGCGTAGCAGATCTCCTTACTACTACTCATAGTAAAAGTTTTGAGCTTCCAGGCACACGTGGGGAGGAGTGGTTCCATTACCTGTGGTTAATATTTACCTCTCAGAGAGGATGGTTTAGTCAAATTAAAACAAATGCATCGTGACTGCCCTAGTTCTTCACTGCCATGTACAAATCTATATAGTATGCAAGAAGCCATAAGAAAGCATCAATGCAACTGATAAAAATGCCATTGATAAAAACATAGTCACAAAGCATCATTCCCATCAACAAATGATAAAACGTCTTCTATATATCATTGTCTATGGTCTCACTTTCTTTTAAGAGGGATTAACAAATAACAAGGAATTTAGCACGGAAAAGAAATTTATATAATCCTGTAAGGGTATCGCTGTGTGAGATATCGTTTATTTAAACCAATACATGTAGAGTAAGTCAATGTCTATAAATCTATATAGGTAGAGTTAGGTCGTTGTCTATAATGTAAGAATATACTAGTAAAATATTCATTGTGTAATCCGTGACTAGACCTTTAGACCTCAGAATAAATCATTGTTTATTCCACTCTAAATCTGTCAGATGTAACTATAAAAGAAAATCGTGGTGTGTTCGACATCTGAATCTGTTAGAGTAAAAATCGCTATGAAATAAAGATTCAACTGCGGTCATTCAAAGGTCAAATTCATGGTCATTCAACGATTAAACTCGCTTCTATCTAACTGTAAAACTTCCCTATCAATCAAGGAATGAACTCGTTGCCATTCAACTATATAATCTCACTGTCAATTAGTGAATAAACACGTTGTCTAATGAAGGATCGAATCATTTTCCATTCACACCGGGTATTTCTATGTTTATAAAAAAAGAAATGCAGGCATAAAAACGTGCAGAGCTTTATATCTACTTTCTTCCTTATCATGGAAGAAAATTGCAAACTATCACCCAAATTGCAGACATATAATTACCCACACCCTGATTAAATAATTCATCGGTAATCACAATGTACTTCGTTGGTAAAAACATAGGTATCACAATGAATATCGCAGTCATTAAATATTGATTTAACAATCACACAATAAGTATAAAATCATTGTAAAAGAAACGAGATTCTTCATATCTCGACTGGAAACTGTAAAAAACGTTGGGGAATTATCATAAAACACAGGGAATTAAGTAACAATACAGAAAAATCATTAAAATGCAGACCCCTTCAGAGTTTAATCATTATAAAACACAGAGTGGATCATCAAGTATATGCAAAGGTAAACGTTCAAAGAATGTAGAGTTAAAACTTCAAGGAAATGCAAAGGTATTCAATCGCGAGAAGGCATGAGATAATCATTCATCCAAGGAGAACAATGGAGGTAGATGGATGATGGGATTGTCCTTCACTCGTCATCCTCGCACAACAAAGCAGGGCGTTGAGATCCATAGGTCTTTTAACGCTAAGGCGACGACCGTAGATCAGGCTCTTGGACGACTGCTCAGGCAAGGACTGAGGAGCTAGGGACGAAAGACAACAACCAAAATGGTCTGAATCCACACCACAGGGTGGTCTCGACATGCGGGGAAACGAAGGTCATGGGAAACCAATCAATCAACCAGCTAGGCCATAAGGATTTTAGTCATGAATCTAGACAACCAGTTACCCACCAAAAATAAACATGCAGATCCAAATCATGAATCCTACAACAATATATCATACAAACAAAGAAATCGTATTGTTGCCAGTTCGCCCGCTCTGAGTGATGACCGTGTGCTCCATGCAACTCCCGCTCGTCGACCATCGAGACTTCACCGGTACCTCCCAGCCAATGCTAGGGGCACTCTTCTTCCCCCTTAGCCCCCCGAGCTGCAAAGGGGCCACACACGCTATCTAGAGATTATGATTAGCTCCCAGCTCGCCTCGCAAGGCCTAGCTACCACTCCTCTCCGAGCTGGGTATCCCAACTCCCACAAGTAAATCAGTCAAGTAGATATTTCTGCAGTGTAACGTTATGCAAACAGAAGATGATCCAACCTCCATTACCTCCCTTCATTATATAGAGTTTCGTGGTTCCTTACTTTCCAAAAATTCTCTTTTAGTTAAGTTTTTTTAATTAATTTCCTAAAAATTCCTCCCTGTACAAGTTTCACCCATCCCCTTCCTTCCTCATAAATTAACTTCTTTAATTAATTAATTATCTTTATTTCCCTCACCCACCTAGAGTTACTCCTAGAATCACTCCTAAGTGTCCCCAAATCTCTTACAGGTTTTAATAACTTTCCTTTTTATTAAATTGCTTGTTCAATTTAAATTAGAAAGCTCTTAAATGGTAGATACTTTTTCTAAGTTTGACTTTCTGTTTTTTCCCTATGTTTCCCCTTTTTCCCCTTTTATGTTTACCTCCTTTCCTAGTTTCCTAAATTTTTATTTAATTAGAACTCAAAAAGGCAGGTGTGGAAATTGACCCTTTTTCCCTTTTCTCATTTAATTAATATTTTAAAATTTTCAAAATGATAAAACCATTAATTCTCCTTTTCTTTTAAATTTTATTCCAACAGATTTATTATTATTATTATTATTTTGAATAAATTAAATTTCTTATTCCCTTCATGTTACAAGTTTTAACTAAGGTCACAATTGATTATTTAGGTGGTTTGTATTTTTATTATTATTATTGTTATTTTTTTTATAGAGAGATAAAATTTTACCACCAGCATAGTTTAGACTTAAACCTTAAATTTTTGTACAGGGCGACATTTAATTAGGGAAGTTGTTTTTTTTTTTAATTTCTTAACACGTTATTCATCTTAAGGCCATCTAGGTTCATTCCTCTATCATCAACAACACGACGTGCCCTTCAGGACGCACTAGGTGATCCAAGGGTGACACTCGCCTCATCTATTCCCTTGCGCGATGTGCCCTTCAGGACGCACTACGTGCTCCAAGGGTGCCACTCACCTATTGACTGACTTGGAAGACATCAATAACCCCTAGAGTCAACACTCTGCCAGGTGAACTTGTGGGAGACTAAGGGCCTCTAAGGAATAAATCCCCCGCCTTATTGCGCACCCTTTAGAATCATCATGAGCGACTGTCGCAATCTTCCCTCATGGCATCGTGGGTCCTCTCGAAATAGGTAAACGTTAACCTATAGTTCGAGCCACGGTCGGTGTGCTGGTAGGTTGTGGCAGGGCTGTTGTCCACACCTCTCCCTCAACATCTCTGGTAGTCATGCGTGACCCCTTTACTCCACATGTGAGTCTGTTCGGAAAGATATCGTCAGCCTGCATCATCAACAAATCATGTCAAAATACATCCACATCACCTCATCTAATTAGAAGCACTAAAATCACCGTAACATAATCAAACCCAATGTTAAACTCCCCGACTCAATCCAGAGTCCAAGGGGTTCCATCAATGCCTCTGCATCCTTGAGGTCCATAATCCTACACACTCAGTAAAACCGAGTCAATAGCACCTGTATATGTCGATGCGGTAAAACAAGATGTCATCATCCCATAACGCCTTAAATCAAAATCAAAAGTTTTAATAGCATAACAATTCGGATCACTTGTGAGCAAGTGTCCTCAAAGAATAAGTTTTCTAAGCGTGCTAGAGTGGTATGTTACATACACCCCCTCTTGGTATAAACTTTGTCTCGAAGTTTCTCAATATAAGTGCTGAAATAAAGTGTATCACAGTATTATAAGCCTATCTATAAAACAAAAATGGAAACTGTTGGTGCTTATCATATCCGTTCTCCTAGGTCACCGAGTGTGGACTATAGTTGTCCCACTAGACCTTGACCTGCTTTACTGTTCGACGTCGTAGCTATCGAATGCGATGATCCAAGATGCAGATCGACTCAGCTGTGAGCACCCCCTCATCCGACACCCGCTAGGTGCTCACGTCAAAACATGTGTAGGATCACTAATATAATGTCTCAAAACAAATACATGAAAAACATAGTGCATACGCCTCAAAGAATCTAGAAAGGCTAGTCAATAGGCCACGGGCACCTTTCTCCCCACAATCTCGAAAGGTCCCACGAACCTAGGAGAGATTTTAGCTCCCTTCCCAAATTGGATCGAACTCTTATGCGGTTTAACCCACAATAAGACTTGATCGTCGACCTCGTAACTATGATCGACATGATGCACATCGGCATAACTCTTATGTCGATCTTGTGCTTCTTTAATCCCTCATCTTATTGTTTTCATTTTCTCTTCCATTTCTTGGATCGCTTCAGGTCCCACCAAGACCCTATCCTCAAGCCAATCCGAACTCAAGGCGTCCGACATGGTCACCTGTAAAGAAACTCGAAAGGTACCATCTTAATGGCACTCTGGTAACTATTGTTGTAAGCGAATTCTACCAGCGGCAAGAATTCTTCCCAATGCTTTTGTTGGTCCATCACATACATGCGCAACATGTCCTCCAAGGTCTGGTTCATTCGTTCGGTCTACTAGTCAGTCTTCGGGTGATACGCAGTACTAAAGTTAAGTTGGGTTCCCACAGCCTCTTGGAAACCCGTCCAAAATAGTCTAGTAAACATCGATCCTCGATCGAATATAATCCTCTTAGGCACGTCGTGTAGCCTCACAATCTCACTGATGAAAAATCTATCTATGTAAGGTGCCTGATATGTCATACACACAGGAATAAAATGAGCACTTTTTGTCAAAGTGTCGACTACTATGAAAATCAAGTCATGTCTCTTTTCCGTCAGTGGCAATACAATAATAAAATCCATCAAAATAACCTCCCATTTCAATTTCGGCACAGCGTGTGGCTATAGTAATCTTGTTGGATGTCTATGTTCAGCCTTTACCTGTTGGAATTCTAGACATCATGCCACATAGTTGACTATGTCTACCTTCATTCCTTTCCAGAAGAATAAGATTTTAAGGTCCGCCCTCATCTTCGTGACTACCAGGTGAGCCATGTATAATGCTCTATGAGCCTCATTTAGGATAAATATCCGCAACTCGTCATTCGGTGGTACATAAATTCGATTTTTTTTTTTCTCAGTAGTCCATCGTCGTCCAATGTGAATCCTTCAATCTTGGTACCATCATTGTGTTTGTCCGATAAAATCCTTGACCTCTTTGTACCAGTCATTGTCACACTATAAGGTTAGAATATTTTCACATAGATTCATCTGAACAGGAAACACCGAGAAGATGTGTGATCTCTGAATCAATGCATTTGCCACTCGGTTCATTATTCCTTTTATGTAAGAAATATTGAAATTGTACTCGCTAAGAAATTCCAACCAATGTCATTGTCGCGCGTTCAAGTTGCTTTGTGTAAAGATGTGTTGTAGTCCATAGTGGTCCATTTTTAGTTCAAATTTCATCCAACTAGGTAGTGTCTCCAAACCTTCAAGGCATATACAATGGATAAAAACTCCAAATCGTGTGTCGCATAGTTCTCCTCATGCCTTCTCAGTTTCCTTGAGATGTAAGCGATCAATCGACTGTCTTGCATCAAGACTCCACCTAAGCCTTCTTTGGATGCATCAGTGCATACCAAGAAGTCCACATCCAGGTCAGGGACCTTTAGTATCGGTGTTTTTGTCAACATCTCCTTGAGCCTCCAAAATGCTTTCATGCATTTCTCGGTCCAAACAAACTTCTTGTTCTTCTTCTGCAATTCTATGATCGAATTTGCTATCTTCGAAAATCCCTCAACAAACTGTCGATAGTATCCTTCTAACCCATGAAGCTACATACTTCTGGGACATTTGTCGGCGCAGGCCATTCCATGATAGCCTCGACCTTAGATGGATCCACGGTGATGCCTTCGTCGGAGATGACATGCCCTAGGTAGTGAATCTTCAATTGATAAAATGAGCATTTGGACAACTTCCCATACAATTTGTGCTCTCGCAGAGACTATAGTGCCAAGTGCAAGTTCTCGTCATGCTCCTCCGTCGTCTGAGAGTAAATCAAAATATCATCAATGAATACTTGGACGAACTTGTCCAAGTACTCGAGGAACATCCTATTCATCAAACTCATAAATACCCCTGGAGAATTTGTCAGTCCAAATGGTAAAACAGTAAACTCGTAATGTCCAAACCTTGTCTTAAAGATGGTCTTAGGGACGTCATCTTCCTTAATCCATAACTGGTGGTATCCTGATTGCAAGTCGATCTTTGAGAACATCGTCGCGCCCTTCATTTGATCGAACAGATCATCAATCCTCGACAACGAATACTGATTTTTTATCATTGCCTTGTTCAATTGAGGGTAGTCAATGCAGAGCCTCCATGACCCATCCTTATTTCATATGAACATAACAGGTGCACTCCACAGTGACATACTATGACATATCAGTCCTAGGTCCAGCAACTCCTTCAGTTGCATTTTCAACTCTTGTAACTCTGGGGTCAGCATCCAATAAGCCATTCTTTCTATCGGTTCAGTCCCTAGTTTTAGGTCTATGGTAAACTCCAATTCCCTCTCCGACGGCATCCCAGGTAACTCCTTTGAGAAGGTGTCAGCAAACTCTCTTACCACCGAAAGCTGTTCTAGACCTTTCGCTTCTCATTTTTCTTTTAATGCAAGGATCGCGTAAAGTGTACACCCCTTTCACATGCTCTTCCATAGCTGCAAGGAAGAGATGAACCTCAGAGAGACTCCCTAGTTCTGACCTACAATCACGTGTCTCTACCCCTCATATCGACCAAGCTCAACCGCTTCGTCTTACAGTTGAGTATCGCCTCAAGCGATTCCAACCAGTCCATACTGATCACGACATCGTAACATCCTAAGATCATGACGTACAGGTTGACCCTTGTGACAAACTCTCCTGGGTTAAGGGTAAGCCCGTATAGTTTCCTCCAACCCTCTGTTTGGCTCTCGAAGCCATCTCTACAAAGCTGAACTCATCATGTTTTACTGCCTCCACTTTAATCCTTTTTAAAGTGGCACTAGAAAGGAACTCTTGGTAGCACCGGGATCTATCAAAATACTAAGGTTCTGGTTAGCGACGGTACCTGTCATCTTGAGCACAGTCAACTGATGCTCTGCTTGGAATTTATTCACCGCTGCATGTATCTGATGGGCCTTGCCCATATCTCCCACAGTAGTGGGTCCGACTGATCCAGATGCTCTAGTTCTCTTCACAAGGTCATCGTGCTGGAAATGTGGCTCCCTGCATTCCAACATACTTTCTTCGGTCCAGTAATCCTGGTAACCGAAGTAGAAGTTGGATTCTAACCTAAGGCCAACACAAACTTATTGACCGTAAGTTTCTTGGTAATTTGGGTGCGGAACATACCAAAGAATCTCCAAAATGGGCCTCGTACTCGGGCCCTATGTGGTTTCCTTGTCGCAAGGCATCGAAATCGTGGAGTTGATGCTCAATGAATTTCTCAAACGATACTTCTTTGGAACCAGTCAACGATCAGTTCCCATGACACATCGTCGATGGCCATGTTCAAAGTGGCAGCAGCATCTTCCGCCATAGAAGAGAACTCCTCTTCAGTTGAAAGACAACCATGCATCCCTTCATGCTAGCGGTCGTAAATGCGATGTGTGAATCACATCGCCCTTCTGTACAATCGTGCCTCGATGGAACATCCATCCGCGACACTCGTGGACTTGAGAACTCAACTCTCTCGAGTTCTCGGTGGATGATAATGGTACTAGCTAGGGCACACTATGGACCCTCACGGGTACAGGTGCCCCGGACTCATCTCAGTACTGATGGTGAGTCAAGGCCTTTGACATTACCTGGAAGGACCTTGTCAGACCACCATCATCCCTTGCTACAAGCGAATCCTATCCCAAGGACTTGTTCTTCCCCCTTGAGGGTCAAACTCCAAGGGCGCGAAACTTATGGGGGCGTCACGCTTCCATCCATGATACCACATCGTGAATCTCCACGATGTCATCTAATCGTGCTTATCGCAAGGGTAAGTTAAAGTTTTAAATAGTGTTAGGTTAAGACACAACGGTTTACCATAGTGGAAAGCATGGTGATCCACAGTCACCGGGTTGAACCCGCTCTGATACCATATGAAACATCCCCACATTATGACAACCAAGCAACGTACAACAGGTCAAATTGTTTTTTTCTTTTTTCTTTTTTTAAGGCATGAAAGATCTACTTAACTTCAAGGTGCGCGATTAAATCAATCATCGAATTCATAATAATCAACATCATTTTCAAGGTACCCACCTGATCCATTTTTCATATTAACATAATCCACTTAACGATCAAGCATGCCATTGATCTATTCATAAGGAACCCATACAACAATATAATTCAGTGCGCGTAAGGATGTCTAACTCCTTGACTAGTTTTACATCACACCCAAGAATTGTGCATGAGCTTTCTACTCAAATTTCCATCAATTACACATCAATGACTTAAGATGCAAGAGACATCAATTAAGTTCACAAGGCACAAGAGAATACCCTTAAATTAATTCCCACCTTTAACCTAAACAACCTATGTCTACCATGATATTTAAGGATAAAGTTCAAGGTCTCCTTTAAAGGAACTAAATTCATAGTAGTCCAATGACATTAACATATTGTTATAGTAAGGACTAATTTAATTCATTTCAACAACCTCTAAAATATTTACATAGTCAACGAAAATAAATTAATTTCTGAAAAAGGCTATTGGGCTGAGTACTTATTTGAAAATTCAACTAGAAAAAGACCCTCCGAACGTTGGTGTACAAATCCAAGGTAGGTTCTTTCATAAAATTTAAGTAAGGTAAATGAGTAAACCTCATTCTGCCATTAATGTAAAAGTGAAAACTAATGAGAGAAAATAATAAAGAACAACACACCCCTAAAAAGGGTCAACCGATGATAACAACCGCAAGTGTTAATACATGGGGAAGGGCGAATTATGACAAGAGAGGAGGCTGGTAATTCATATCCATTTCAGTGGCAGGGAGATAAAAACGATTCTTAAACTAGGAGAAAAGGGCATTGAAAACGCAGAGTTGTCAGTTCGAAAAGGTTGGGTGACAGCAAGGCTCATAGAGGGTAAGGAAAAGGACTTAATCACCCAGGAGGAAATGCAGATGTAGAGGTTTGAAATGTTATCAGGATTTCCGAATGCCATTGAGCCCATACCTCTAGGAAAATAACCAAGAGCTGAGAATTACTAAGCCAAGTTGCAACAAAAAACCGACACCATAGCAGTGCACAACACACCAAAAATCTTGCGCCAAATCATGAAAAGGGAGGAGGACCCACGGGTCGAGAGTATGCACAAGGTGTATTAATTAAAGGATGGTCTAATGCGTACTTCAATTCGAAACACTATGAGCCAGGAAGATTACTCACGACACGTAAATGTCATAATNATATTTAAGGATAAAGTTCAAGGTCTCCTTTAAAGGAACTAAATTCATAGTAGTCCAATGACATTAACATATTGTTATAGTAAGGACTAATTTAATTCATTTCAACAACCTCTAAAATATTTACATAGTCAACGAAAATAAATTAATTTCTGAAAAAGGCTATTGGGCTGAGTACTTATTTGAAAATTCAACTAGAAAAAGACCCTCCGAACGTTGGTGTACAAATCCAAGGTAGGTTCTTTCATAAAATTTAAGTAAGGTAAATGAGTAAACCTCATTCTGCCATTAATGTAAAAGTGAAAACTAATGAGAGAAAATAATAAAGAACAACACACCCCTAAAAAGGGTCAACCGATGATAACAACCGCAAGTGTTAATACATGGGGAAGGGCGAATTATGACAAGAGAGGAGGCTGGTAATTCATATCCATTTCAGTGGCAGGGAGATAAAAACGATTCTTAAACTAGGAGAAAAGGGCATTGAAAACGCAGAGTTGTCAGTTCGAAAAGGTTGGGTGACAGCAAGGCTCATAGAGGGTAAGGAAAAGGACTTAATCACCCAGGAGGAAATGCAGATGTAGAGGTTTGAAATGTTATCAGGATTTCCGAATGCCATTGAGCCCATACCTCTAGGAAAATAACCAAGAGCTGAGAATTACTAAGCCAAGTTGCAACAAAAAACCGACACCATAGCAGTGCACAACACACCAAAAATCTTGCGCCAAATCATGAAAAGGGAGGAGGACCCACGGGTCGAGAGTATGCACAAGGTGTATTAATTAAAGGATGGTCTAATGCGTACTTCAATTCGAAACACTATGAGCCAGGAAGATTACTCACGACACGTAAATGTCATAATCGGCGCTGTAATAAGCCTTTTGGCATACAATTCATAATTAAGATAAAGAAAACGTCCATGTCAATTCCTGGGGCCAAAATCTTTACACTCGAGGGGTATGAAAACATGTCATTTACTAAAAAAAAAGAAACATTTGTATAAGGAGGTAAAGACATCAAACACCACAGAATTGAAACTTAATATAATAAGAAAAAGGATTTGCGTCAAGCTGGATGATCCCACCCATGCAAAGATAAGGGAGAAGGAACTCGGAAGTAATAGTCCGAATGACTGGGCGTAGCAGATCTCATTACTACTACTCATAGTAAAAGTTTTGAGCTTTCAGGCACACGTGGGGAGGAGTGGTTCCATTACCTGTGGTTAATATTTACCTCTCAAAGAGGATGGTTTAGTCAAATTAAAGAAAATGCATCATGACCGCCCTAGTTCTTCACTGCCATGTACAAATCTACATAGTATGCAAGAAGCCAGAAGAAAGAATCAATGCCACTGATAAAAATGCCATTGATAAAAACACATTCACAAAGCATCATTCCCAGCAACAAATGATAAAATGTCCTCTACATATCGTTGTCTATGGTCTCACTGTCTTTTAAGAGGGATTAACAAATAACAAGGAATTTAGCACGAAAAAGAAATTTATATAATCTTGTAAGGGTATCGCTATGTGAGATATCGTTTGTTTAAACCAATACATGTAGAGTAAGTCAATGTCTATAAATCTATACAGGTAGAGTTAGGTTGTTGTCTATAATGTAAGAATATACTAGTAAAATATTCGTTGTGTAATCCGTGACTAGACCTTCAAACATCACAATAAATCATTGTTTATTCACGCTAAATCTACCAAATGTAACTGTAAAAGAAAATCATGGTGTGTTCCACATCTGAATCTGCCAGAGTAAAAATCATTGTGAAATAAATATTCAACCGCGGTCATTCAAAGGTCAAATTTGTGGTCATTCAATGATTAAACTCCTTTCCATCTAACTGTAAAACTTCCCTATCAATCAAGGAATGAGCTCATTTCCATTCAACTATAAAATCTCACTGTCAATTAGTGAATAAACATGTTGTCTAATGAAGGATCCAATCACTGTCCATTCACACCGGATATTGTTGTGTTTATAAAAAAAGAAATGCAGGCATAAAAACATGCAAAGCTTTATATCTACTTTCTGCCTTATCATGGAAGAAAATTGCAGACTATCACCCAAATTACAGACATATAATTACCCACACCCTGATTAAATCATTTGTCAGTGATCACAATGTACTTCATTGGTAAAAACTTAGGTATCACAATGAATATCGCAGTCATTAAATATTGATTTAGAAATCACACAATAAGTATAAAATCACTGTAAAAGAAACAAGATTCTTCATATCTTGACTGGAAAGTATCAAAAATGCTGGGGAATTATCATAAAACACGGGGAATTAAGTAACAATATAGACAAATCATTAAAACGTATACCCCTTCGGAGTTTAATCATTATAAAACGTAGATTGGATCATCAAGTATATGCAGAGGTAAACGTTCAAATAATGTAGAGTTAAAACTTCAAGGAAATGCAGAGGTATTCAATCACGAGAAGGCACGAAATAATCATTCAGCCAAGGACAACAACGGAGGTAGACGGATGATGGGATCGTCCTTCGCTCATCATCCTCGCACAACAAAGTAGGGCATTGAGATCCATAGGTCTTTTAACGCTAAGGCGACGACCGTAGATCAGGCTCCTGGCTGACTGCTTAGGAGAGGACTGAGGAGCTAGGGATGAAAGACAACAACCAAAATGGTCTGAATCCACACCACAGTGTGGTCTCGACATGCGGGGAACTGAAGGTCATGGGAAACCAATCAATCAACCAGCTAGGCCATAAGGATTTTAGTCATGAATCTGGACAACCAGTTACCTACCAAAAATAAACATGCAGATCCAAATCATGAATCCTACAACAATCTACCATACAAATGAAGAAATCGTACCGTTGCCTATTCGCCCACTCTGAGTGACGACTGCGTGCTCCGTGCAACTCCCGCTCGCCGACCATCGAGACTTCACCAGTACCTCCCAGCCAATGCTAGGGGTACTCTTCTTCCCCCTTAGCCCCCCGATCCGCAAAGGGGCCACACACGCTATCCAGAGATTACGATTAGCTCCCAGCTCGCCTCGCAAGGCTGAGCTACCACTCCTCTTTGAGTTGGGTATCCCAACTTCCACAAGTAAATCAGTTAAGTAGATATTTCTACAGTGTAACGTTACGCAAACAGAATATGATCCAACCTCCATTACCTCCCTTCATTATATAGAGTTTCGTGGTTCCTTACTTTCCAAAAATTCTCGTTTAGTTAATTTTTTATAATTAATTTCCTAAAAATTCATCCCCGTACAAGTGTCACCCATCCCCTTCCTTCCTCATAAATTAACCTCTTTAATTAATTAATTATCTTTATTTCCCTCACCCACCTAGAGTTACTCCTAGAATC
>SNQJ01S0217604.1:0-10455 GCA_010110895.2 Picea sitchensis | reverse complement strand
GAGGGTTTTTTATCTTCACACTCTGATGCTATCAGACTGTAATATTTTTGAAGAGATCTTCCATTAATAAAAAGGAGGCACTTTTATAGGATTCTTGTGTGTATTCACTGGTGATGTTTTCTCTCTAAGTTGAATATTATTCTTGCTTCGTGATCATATTGTTTTCTAATCCTAATCTTTAAGAGTAACGAATGTTGCAGGATTTATCTCATATACCCTGTTTCTGACTCGAAAGATTTTAGTGTTTATCTTCTTGTGTTTTCAATTAAGAAATTCTTAACTAGTTCTTAGTTGAAATTATCTTTCTCATCTTTCTTCTGTTCATCATTTAAGCTACTAAGAGATCCATTGAGTATATTATCTCGCCCTTTGGAATTCTTCCTTCACGTTTCTAGTTTGAATTTCATATTTTATTAAAACACAGACCCCATAGCCCAATGGATGTGTAGACTGTCTCAACCAATTCGAAAAAATACTTTGACTACAAAACCAATCTATTTCTTTACCTAGCCTAATATTTGAAATTTGAAACATAGCTAAATCTAGTAGAGAGATCCCTCTCTAAAGTTGGAAGGGCTAGATCCCAGCTTCAAAAGTGGTTGGATAAAGTTACATTTCATAGATTTCTTCTGCTGTCAACCTCTAGGGAATTTACCAAGTGCTAACACATTGAACCCTGGGTCTGCCCCTGTGCCAACAAATGGTTCCATTGCCGGGACCTGAAACTGTGATTGTTGGGAACTGAAGTAAAGAAAAAAAGAGAAGCTCTGTGAGTAGATTTGTTGCTGAAGTATGCAGTAATCTACTTAACTTGCGAATATTTGTGCCAAGAAAGTTAGTTGTTCTGAATAAAAGAGGTAAGATCCTATAAGAGGTAATTTTTGTGCTTTGGTAAGAGAAAGATAAGTGAAAATTTTGTTTTGAAAGCATGAATTTACGTATGTTTAATGGATTTTGTCCTAGTCTGAAGGCTAGGGCACAGTTGAAAGAAAGAGTTGATTTGTATAAAATTAATGAAGAAAGATATGTTATCCCTATGCATAGAAAGATTTTTTGGACTGATAAGTGGATGCAGGAATCTAGAAATAATTTTTGCATACTGCAGGTCCAACACTATGATCCTAGGGGAAGTACGCAATACATAAAATATTGGGGAACATTTAAGAGAAAAAGAGGATTGAATTTGTGTTATAATTGCAAAAGGTTGGGACATCTTACTAAGGAATGCCCTAGGGTATGCCCTATTTGTATTTTTTGTAAGGTTGTTGGTCATGAGGTTGAGGATTGTCCAAGGATTATTGCTAAAGTTGAAAGGAGGGACATGAGACAAGAAAATTATGAAAACAGTCAAGAGGCTAAAGGTATGTTAGAAAGTCATAAAGAGAAAAGGTTAGAGAAAGTTTAGACTATGTTACTATAGTTGGAAGAAACGATGGATGTTCATAAAGATGTTAGTTTACCAGAAATCCTAAAATCACAACAGTGCATAATTGCAAGAATAAAAGACTTCAACATAGACTGTATAGTCTTGGATGAAGAAACAAAAGTGAATACTATGACAGAAGAAACTTGGGAAGTTTTGGGAAAGCCTATTGTGGTACCTTCTTTAGGAAGGATAGGATTTGTTAGCACACATTATTATCGAGGGGGTGTTTTCCCTAGTAAGTGGCATTCTGGCGAAGAAAAAATGAAAGAAGAGGGCTCAAAAAACCTATCAAATGTTTTTATCCTAAGTCGGGTGATGATATGATATTTTGGCACCCACGTAGTTTCAATCATCTCATCAGCTCCCTATCATCAAATTCCACATCTGTCTGCCAAGTCCTCCTTGCAAGCATCCAACAAAGGTCCAGATGGTGAAGTTCAGAGTGTGGCCCATCTTGATCCCGATGCAGACATTTCATGAAAGTGGGGCGACAATTGAGACCTCGTCTCACCCTATAAATGGAAAACATGCAGAGAGTGCCCATAAAGGCAGACTGTCAATTATGGATAGATTTTCCTTTAAAACACATAGTTGTGCCTAGCTCGCATCTGACCGAGGCGGCGCCGACTGAAAACATTAATGTGGTTGTCCGATCACACTCCTGGTGGTTGCAAAAATCATGAGTATATGTATGCAGTTTTGATATTTTGTTAAGGTCGATGGTTGCGATAACTCAAGTATTGTAATGTTTTAATGAAGCTCTGGTTCTCTGGTTATGTAACTTGATTTGAGACTTCTTTTTAATGAAAGTCATCTTTTATTTCCATCTTATTTGCATATGATACTGAATTTTCATGATTGAAGCATTCACATGGATTGTGGTGACTGTGTTGTAATGGATGTTTGATTGTAGTGCAGTTATAGCATTTTTAGTTTCCTGAAACTTCGAATTCAAGAGGATCTTGTTTTTAGAGTTTTTCCTCCTTAGTTTTTTGGAAGACCTGATGTCCAGAGTAGACCTTTACATATTCTCCTCAATTTCTTCCTCCTACTCACCCTTACTACAACTTACTGGTTGAAGTTGATCAAGACCTCATTTTATTGTGCATATTGCTCCGATTTTTTGAGTTAAAATGACATTATATTGATTCTACCCCATTTGAACTCTTAAAATCCATTAACCATGACATATAACCTGATGGGTACTAGGCTTACCTCTTCCATAATCTAGAGGCGAATTTCGGTGCTAAAATTTTTGGCGTCATTGTCGGGGAACGAATTAAAGACATTTCCCTCGGTAAGAACAACAACGAGCTATTGATTCTAAAGGTGCATCATACATCAGTACCATTGAATATTACAAGCTACACTTGGCGACTCCACCATCTGGCGACTCCACTATTTTGACTCCACTGTTTCAGTTTTGGCTCCTAAAGGAAGACACACGAGGTCCACTTCACTGTTGCCGCTAGCAACATCTGAAGCTGACCTAGAGGAAATTATCAGAAAGGGAAAGACCACTCAAAAAGGTACCTCCACATATGTACCAAGTTTTTTTGATATTTTTCATAATCCCTCTTTACAAAATCCTGTAATTGTTTCTAATTCTCCTATTATACAAACTGCTAGAGTTTCAAGAAATTTAAATTTTGGGAGTTTTCCTGCCGATTTATCCCCTCCTATTCTTGGTTTGGAAGGAGACATATTTGACACCCCTTTCTTCCCTAAAGTTGTGAAGTGGGAGGAGAGATATTTGACCTTATAAGTCTTTCCTACTCCTCCTATTAGAGTTGTTGCAGTTACAGAAGGGGAAACCTCTATTACCTATAGCCCCTCATCTTTATATCCTAATGCTCAACCTTTTCCTTTTTCTCCCAGAAGAACAACCCCAGTCTCGCCTATCCGAACTCCATCTCCTCCTGGTTCTCCTCCTGTTCACACTCCAATGGCAGGAGATAATCCCCCCAGAACTAGGATGGAAGCTATAGTAGCTGCTAGGTATGCCCCTCTTGTGTTGCCTCATCCTCTGAATGCCCTCCCAGCGGATGGATACCTTAAGAAGTTTCCCAAGTTCACAAGCAAGGGAGACATAACCACAGAGGAACACCTTGAATCCCTTTACTGTTTTACATATTGTCATGTCATCATGGATGTAGATGTATGGATGAGGATTTTTGTTCATATCCTTGAGGGCAAGGCTAGGAAGTGGTTTAGGGCCTTGCCTCTTGGATCTATCGATGGGATAGAATCCCTATATAAAGCCTTATTAAACAATTGTGGGGATAGAAAGGATTTCCTTTACTATATTACAGAGTTTGGATCACTAAATAAAAAGCAAGGGGAATCTGTTTCTGACTTCTTAAAGAGATTTAATAAAATGTATAGGAAAATTCCCACTGAGGTTAAGCCTATAGAAACCTCTGCAAAGATTACTTATTCTAGTTCTTTTGACCCTGATTTCTGCCTCCTGTTAAGAGAAAGGAGAGATACCTCCTTGGCTCATACGCAAGATGCATCCTTTGAAGTAGAATACAATATTATGGCAGTTGATGAGATTAGAAGTAAGGCTGACAGGGAGAGAAGAAGGGGAATTTCTGAAAATTCAACCTCTTCCTTTGTTGCCCATCCTCAAGATGATGATCTTATAAAATTAGTAAAATTTCTTTCTGTTGATATGGAGAAGGTAAAACTTGAAGAAAGATAGGCCTATATAAGTACTAAAAACGTTGATAATAGAGGTATGTTCAGGAGACCTAATAATTATCCTCAGATACTTCCAAGAGATCAAAGAGGTTGGGCTATGGATGATCAAATAATTCAAGCCCATCTCCAAAATAACCTTGTCACTGATGAAGAAGAAGAAGAGGAGGTTGATCCCGAAATCCATTGTCTTGGGGATACCTCCTCATTTCCCCATTTAACTCATTTTGCATACAAGGAGTCTCTAATGGATGGCCAATTAAGTGAGTTGAGTAAAGGGGGAAAAACCAGACACACTCCCAAAATAAATAAGGGAAATCGAGCATCCCTGATCGACCTACCAGATCATAAAAAGATGCTAAATATATTGCAAACCGAAGAAAGGAAAAGAAGGATAAGTCCCCCCCACTGGTGGTCAAAAGTCTTGTTCTAGAAGTGAGATAATTTCTAAATCCCCCCTCCTCTTTCATCTTTGAGCATGAAATACAAAATATTAGAATCCATGTACCCATTTCAGAGCTGGTCAATCATGAAGAATTCAAAGGGTGCCTCTCCAAAATGTTGCAGGCCGAACCTTCGTCTCATTCCACAGATTCAGTAAACCTCCAAGATGAGAATCCTACAGTCATCCTAGGTCCTTTGGTAGAATATAAAGATGATTAATCCCCTCCCTTATTTACTTCACTGAACATACATGACAAGGTGTTGCACAAATGTTTGATGGATTCAGGGGCATCTCACAATCTTCTGCCTAAGATTTTCATGGAAGAGCTTGGTATGGAGATTATGAAATCCTACCATGACCTGTATTCTTTCGAATCTAGGAAGGTCAAGTTCCTTGGGGCTATCAAAGACTTGGTCGTATCTCTGTTCTAGTTTCCAATGTAAAGCATGATAATGGACATCATGGTAGTTGAAGTTTCCCCTAAGTTCGAGATGATTCTGTTTATATCTTGGATAAAAAGACTAGGTGGAACTTTGTAGATGGACCTCACCTATGCTATCATTCTGGTGTTTGGGGGTGAGCATAGGATACTTTACAGGGAAGCTTAGTTGTCCTACATTATTAGTGATGAAGCAAACCCCACAAACCATCCTATCTTTTCTCTTGACATAGATTTGGGATCTAGTTTGCTGCAACTCATCGATGCTCCTAAACCTCCTCTGGAAATCAAAAAGCGACCTATTACGTTTTGTGAAAATTCCCCTCCTATCACCTCTGTGTGGAAACTTTTCTTCGATGGAGCCTCTTCTAAGGAAGTTGTTGGTGCAATAGTGGTTCTTGTTTCACCTGCTCAAGAGACTATAGCTCTATCCTACAAGTTAGAATTCGGAGCTACCAGTAATGTGGCAGAGTATGAAGCTCTTGTCTTAGGTTTGAGGGATGCAAAAGACACGAGAATTGAAGAGATATCAGTATTTGGGGATGCCGAGTTAATTGTCCATAAAGTCAAAAATATTTACCAACCTAAGCACCCTAGGATAAGAAGTTATAGAGATGAAGTGTGGGACCTTATTGACAATTTTTTCCTAGCTTTAACCATTTCATTTATTCCAAGAGAAGAAAACATCATGGCTAATTTTGTGGTTGTTTCAGCAAGCAATTTCAGATTCCCTTTGCCACCAAATCTTAGGTATGATGTAGAAGTAAATTACAAACCCTCTATACCTGACAATGTCAAGCATTCAAAAGTATTTGAGGATGATCTTGAGATCAAAAGATTCCTTGAGACTGTTGATGAGTTTTCTACACTACATATTAATCAAGATCAGGATTTTTAAAGTAATCCTCATGCTAATGTTTTCCTGAACAAAATCACTAATCACCATATTGTTCAGTTGCCTATAAATCATATTTCGAAGGGAATAGTTTCTTTGGAAAGACTATTTGATGGAAACGATGTTGCAGTGAAAGTTAAAGGATCGGTCGATTATGATGATGTAGCTGAATGAAACATTGGTACAGAGAAAGATCCAAAATTTGTCAAGTTGTCAAGTAGTCTATCAAGGGAACAAAGGGTTGAATATGATGATATATTAAAGGAGTTGGCTGAGGTGTTTTCCTAGAATTATGAGGATCTCAGAACATACGACACAAGAATCATTGAGCATAAGATCCCACTAAAGGAAGAGGCCAAGCCATTTAGGAAGAAACTGAGACAGATCAACCCTATGTTGTTGCCTATCATGGAGAAAGAGGTAAAAAAGATTTCAGATGCCCAGATTATCGTTCCTTTGAGGTATTCTGAATGGGTGGCCAACTTGGTCCCAGTGAGAAAGAAGAATGGAGAAATCAGACTTTGTCTTGATTTCAGGAACCTAAACAGAAGCTCCAAGAAAGATAATTACCCATTGCTGAAAATGGAGCACATATTACAGAGGGTGATAGGTGCATCCAGGATGTCCATGATTGACAACTTTTCTGGATGCAATCAAATTTATGTCTTACCTGAGGATAGAGAGAAGATAACATTCACCACTCCATGGGGTACATTCATGTATGCCAAGATTCCCTTTGGATTGATGAACGTGGGAGAAACTTTCCAGTGCGCTATGGATGTTGCCTTTATTGGGGAAAGGGATAAATTTGTAGTCATTTATCTGGATGACGTTACAGTTTTCTCTAGGACTGATAAAAGACATTGTCATCATCTAAGAAAGGTCTTCCAAAAATGCAGAAAATTTGGTCTCTCCCTTAATCCCAAGAAGTCATTGTTTTCTATGAAGGAGGGAAAATTATTGGGGCACATAGTATCAGATGAGGGAGCAAACATTGATCCCAGTAGGGTGGAATCCATCCAAACCTTATCACTCCCTAGATCCAAGAAAGAAGTTCAGTATTTCTTGGGGAAGATTGATTTTTTGAGAAGGTTTGTTTCTAATTTTGATGAACTAGTGAAGGACATTATAGTCATGTTGAGGAAAGGAAGCGAAATCAAATGGACTGTTGAATCTCGTAGTTCCTTCAATCAAATAAAGAAGTTCGTTCCCAAAGAAACTGTGCTCATCAGTCCTAATTACTTCAAATATTTTATGATTTTCTCCTTTGCTTCATTTGACACAGTGGCAGTCATTTTGTTGCAAAATAATGATGAAGGGTTTGAACATCCCATTGCCTTTTTCAGTAGGGCATTGAGAGATGCAGAGCTGAAATATGACATCATGGAAAAACATTCTTATGCTCTGGTTAAATCCCTCAAATCCTTCAGGGTCTATGTATTGCATTCAAAGGTCATTGCATATGTCCATTCAGCTTCTGTGAAGGAGATTCTCATTCAACCTGACATAGACGGGAGAAGGAGTGAGTGGATTGCTAAAATCCTTGAATTTGACTTGGAGATAAGGCCCACCAAATTGGTTAAGGGTCAAGGTTTAGCAAGGTTGATGGCTGAGTCTAATTGCAAATCCTTGGGGGTGAATTTCATCAACACTTGCTCAGAAAATAAGCAAGTTGAGTTGTCAGAGATAAGTTCCCAAGTCAGCCCTCCATTAGCAGGATGTTCTTGGTACAGGGACATCATTTTCTTTCTACAGAAGTTGTAGCCTCCTGATTGCATGGAAAAAAGAAAGATAAGAGATTTAAAGCTCAAATCAATTAAGTATTGCCTCATTGATCGATTTTTATATTGGAAAGATCCTCTAGGAGCATTGTTGAGATGTTTATATCCATAGGAAGCCCAAAAGATCATGTCTGATTTTCATGAAAGTTTGTGTGGGGGACATCACTTCTGGAGAACGACAACCTACAAGATTCTCAGAGATGGCTATTTTTGGCGTAGCTTATTCACTGATTTTTGTGCTAAAATCAGGGCTTGTGTCAAGTGTCAGAAATTCTCAGGAAAATAGCAGCTCAAGTCCTTGCCTTTGAAGCCTGTGGTAGATTCAAGAGCCTTTTAGTAGTGGGCCTTAGATTTTATTGGAGAAATTCATATTGCTTCAAGTGTTCAACATAGGTGGATATTGACTGACACAGATTACTTTACCAAGTGGATAGAAGCCATCCCCACAAGGAGTGCTTCACATAAAGTAATCATTGGTTTTCTTGAAGATATTATGGAAAGGTTTGGTTGTCCAAAAAGAATTGTCACTGATAATGTTGCATCCTTCAAGGCCAAACCATTGATTCAATTCTGTGAGCAACGTGGAGTTCCATTGATTCACTCAACTCCTTACTACTCCTAAGGGAATGGACTGTCAAAGTCCTCAAACAAGAGCCTTATAAAGATCATCAAAAGACTGTTAGTGGACAATAAGAAAGCATGGGATTCAAAGCTCAAGTTTTCTTTGTGGTCTGACAGAGTGAAAACAAACAGATCTCTTGGCGTATCTCCTTTTCATATTGTATATGGAGTTGAGGCCATATTTCCTTCTCATTTGGCCTTACCCGTGGAAAAATTCTTCCAGTACTACTAAGGAGAGCCTGATGATATGATCAGAAGAATACAACAACTGGTAGAAGTGCAAGAGACCAGAGAGCAGCTACTGGACAGAGCACATGACCATCTGCATAAGATCAAGTAGGATTTTGACAGAAAGGTAATAAAGGAGGATTTCCAACTGGGATATCTAGTGCTAAAATGGGATGCACCCAAGAAGGACAAAGGAAAACATGGAAAGTTTGAAGCCTTGTGGATTGGCCCCTTCAAGATCTCTGGGAAGTTTCCAAATAATACTTACAGGTTGCAGAATTTGGAGGGTGATGAAGTTTTTGGAGGCCCTGTAAACGGGCATTTTCTGAAGAAGTTTTTTGATTAAGCCATGAATGTTTTCCCATGTCATTGTAAATATCATGTTTCCTTTTTTTCATGCTTTTAATAAGTGACTCCACAACCCAGTAGTAAGGCGACTGAAGCTACAAGTTCTTGGTAGCTCACAGGGAGTGTACTATCCCCCATGGAGACTAATGTTAGCACACATTATTGATCGGGGGGGTGTTTTCCCTAGGAAGTGGAATTTTGGAGAATAAAAAATGAAAGAAGAGGGCTAAAAAAACCCATCAAATGTTTTTATCCTAAGTCGGGCGATGATATGACATTTTTGTGCCCACGTAGTCCTAGTCATCTTGTTAGCTCCCTATCATCAACGTCCACATATGTCTGCCAAGTCATCCCTGCAAATGTCCAACAAAGATCTAGACAGTGAAGTTCAGAGTGCGACCCGTCTTGATCTCGATGCAGATAGTTCATGAAAGTGGGGTGGTAGTTGAGACCTCGTCTCACCCTGTAAATGGAAAACATGCAGAGAGTGGTCATACAGGAATACTGTTAATTATTGAAAGATTTTCCTGTAAAGCACATAACTACGCCTGGTTCGCATTTGACAGAGGAGGCGCCGACTAAAAACGTTAATGCGGTGGTCCGATCACACTCCTGGTGGTTGTAGCAATTATGAGTATATGTATGTAGTTTTGATATTTTGTTAAGGTCGATGGTTGAGCTAAGATCTCGTATTGTAATGTTTTAATGAATCTCTAGTTCTCTGGTTATGTAAATTTATTTGAGACTTCTTGTTTAATAAAAGTCATCTTGTATTTCCATATTATTTGCATCTGATACTAAATGTTTATGATTGAAGGATTCGCATGGTGTTGGCCAACAATGTTTGTTCAACAATGCACCAACAAAACCCTAACTACCTTCCCTTTTGGCAGCACCTGCACAGTAGATGAAGTCTCACATGAGGTAGAGGCAGGGGTGGTTGCAGGACTCCAATGTCTACAACCTTAGTTGGGACACAAATCTTTGATTACAATACTCTAATAAAGAATTTAGCAGTTAACATTCATTAGTATTCAACCAGTATTTACTTCGTCGATAAAACCCTAATTATAGTGCAATGCAGTATTCAACCAGATATAACATATTGAAGCACTTAGCATAAGGAAACAAATCAGGTCTAGCATCTTATTCACATCATTAGGAACTAAGCTATCATATTCATCTAAGAATACATTATTTCACTAAGTATTAATCATATAAATAATCTAACAACTATACTGCTCAAAGAAACCATAACACAGGATATACATGGTTCACCCCAGAGTGGGGCTACATTCACCAACTCTTCTCTTTGCTATTATCTTCTGTCAATCTTCTACAAGAACAAAGCCCAAAAACCCTACTCCACATAGGACAGGATATTTTCGCACCTTGCTAGGTCTTCCTTCCCTGAGTTAGGTCACAACACAAATCCTTCTTACAATCACTTGCACTTAGCTATGCAAGTCTTAACACATAGTATGCACAAAGCATCCACTAATATTCACACTTAGCACATTATACTTCACTTTCTCTCTCTAATTACATCACCTAGATTTATATTTATACATT
>SNQJ01S0217602.1:0-15379 GCA_010110895.2 Picea sitchensis | reverse complement strand
CTATTAGGTAGGAAACACCTCCACTTCTCCCTAAGATATACATCACACCTCCTTCATACAACCTTTACCTATATATAAGCTTAGTTGGAAACATTAGCCCTTATAGACACACATCAAATAACAATGCCAAAAAACCAATATAATTAATAATCACATAAAATCTAGATTAAGACATCTAGTCTCCTAACCCCGTATTGGGTCTAGGTATCTAGACTTACTCTCAATGTCCATACAACTGTAATTATTCCATGTTGTGCTTAGAAATTAATTATTAATATTGCAATATATAGCAATTCAATCACACATTGTATGTGTTTCCCCCTTAGGGGTAACTACTTCTAGAGGCACCCTCTCAAGAGGTGTGATGTTTTTTCTTATATGGTCCCTCTTACTCATATTCCTACTCATGTTTTGTTTCCCATATGTCATTCAACAAGGTCTAGCTAATAAATCATAAGTCAAATAAAAGCCAAAAAAGGATAGACATGAAGAGAAAATAAAAAATTTAAAATCCAAAAGTAATAAATCTTGAGCTATGCCACCTCGCTATGAGGTCAATGCCCCTAGTCCCATGCTTAAAAATGAATATCCAAAGAAAAAGGGTCTTGATAAATGAAATAAATAAAGTAAACAAAGAAATAAAAAGGCAAAGAAAGGGGTAGTAAGAAACAATAATGAGGAAATGGTTACTCAAAGCTAAAGCTCCCTCTTAAAGCCTCGTGTATTGAATATTCCTATCTAAAAAATGTTAGTCAAACAAGATTAAAGATCTATACATAATCTTACATGACTTTGAGGGTCAACACATGAAGTTTTCCCTTCCCCTTCCATAGCTTATCCATCATATCACCTACCTTTAACTTAGTGATCTAGGAAATACATCTTGTCTTAGGATTTGACACATGTATAAGGGCTACGGTTGTCCTCCCATGGTAAAACTTGGGAAAATCTTAAAATTTACTTGTGTTATGTTGTTTCTAGAAGAAATAATTATGTGTGCATCACCTAATGACGTGTAAAGGGGTTAGACCCGCCACTATAAGTGGGTGCCTTGCATTGGGATCTATGTACATGCATCGAGGGTGGCGTCTATGTCTTGGGATCCATGTACCATGCCTCGATATTTATGTACTTGCCTTGGGATTTGTGACATTGCATTGGGATCAATGTACTTGTATATAGGCATATCTATTAGGATATGACTATATTTTATTAGGATATGTGCCATTGCATTGGGATCTGTGATAGTGCATTGGATGATGATAGGGACTCCATATCATCATCATGTTCCACATGGACCACTCCTAGAGGGCACACTTGCCTTCTTAGACTTATATTCCTACATGTGTGGCTTATTACGCCTTGTTGAAAACATGTGTGAGGTTGTTGGGCTCAGTTAGGAGGTGGTTACAAGTTGTTATAGGTTGTTATGAGCTTATATGAATTGGTTATGACTTCATTTTCCCAATTATTTATGGAACACCTAGCTTACTGTGCCACACGTGCCACTTGCTATTGGGGAACCTCACCTTATGTGCCACACATGCTATATGATGTCATCCTTTTTTAGGGTGGACTTCACCTTGAGATTCATTATCCCTTGCTTCATGGAGCTTATTGAGGGGGCACCCTTGTTCCTAGGCCTTTTTTTGACCATGCACATGATTTTTGGAGGTTGTTAGCACATTTCTAGGGAGGGTGAACTTGTTCATGACATTTTATAGATGACACTCCTACTATGGAGGTTTTTGTGGATGGTTTTGAGACCACTCATTGTATTTTCTCGTGATTTTTTCTAAGCATGTTGTATTAGCTCATGGTTTTGTACTAGCACATGGTATTCATCCATTGTTTAGTGAGGCGCATTATCTATATAACAAGGGTTCCTCCTCTTTTATATTTTTTGGAGAATAATTGAAAGAGACTCATCTATCTTTTCTTCTATTGTTAATCCTATCTATTCTTAATTGTTTTTTCAAGGGTATAGTAATAGACTATTGTTATTTTGCATGTATGTTGAAGGAAGGAGCTACTACAAATTCATAGAAGGGCACCATGCTCCATTGAATATTTTTTGTGATGAATTGTTCCAATGGAATATCCACGATAGTTTACAGATCAATTGCAGAGGAAATTGAGGTATAGTTAATCTTTCCTAGTTCCTTGTGATCATTTGTATTTTGTTATTTTGCATTGAGTGTGGACATATTAGGGTTATACCCTCTTTCACTAGGATAAATCTCGAGTTCACCTTGTAGTACTTAGGCTGGATTCTCTTAGGAACATCCCCCCAAACCATCCTCGAGGGTTTCAATTGTCTTATTCAATGCTCATAAAGAAATCCTTCTTGGTCCTTATGACTTTGACATTTTAGACATATGAACCACACTCAAAATCAGATCTAGTGTTCCCCATACCCCAAGTGGGGTAGGCACTTATCTTCTCTATTTTATTTCTTCAACCATCACACATTCATTTAATTTTTTCTTTTTTCTTTTTTCTTTTTTCAATATAGGGTTTTAAATATTAATTTCATTAGATTTATATTACTCTTTCTTGCAAGTTCATTTAGACTACTAAATCTCATATTCTAGTTGATTGAACTGGATATAAATGAAAATCATGCCCTTTCATAGATAGATTTTATGTTTATTTTCTCTTTACATCTCATGGTTGACATAGATACATCTTAGAGATATTTTAGTCTTGGATGTTTCTAGTTTCACTTGCATAATACAATAGATCTCCCATCTAAACCCAAATGAACTCAATATTTTCAATAAGTCAAAGATTTGAGTGTTTTCAGGTTTTAAAGGATGCATCGATTTGAAATGTTTGCAAGTAGAACTCATGTTATAGTGGTACATATGGTTGATAGATCATTGTTTTATGCATGTGGCATGGTTCTATGACAATGTTTTGAAGTGTTAATGAGTTAATCAATCATAAATATCGAATAGATTTACCAAACCTTTGATGAGTTGATAATATTGTCACACTATTCATTTTTCAAAGGCTGAGCACACAAGTTTGACACATTTCAAGAGCATTACATTTTTTTAACATTCTAATACACATTAAGAACCAAATTGATGTTGGGTATGCTTGAATGACCTACAAATAAATGCTAAACGATTCACTTTTTTAATCAATCTAATTTATCTACTTCTTGTTCACTAGTTGAGGGTATTTTTAAGGAATATTTTATTATATGGTTTGTTTAGCATTCAACGCCCTTAAGATAACAATGAATCATAAATGATAAAATGGCTTAAAGGAGGCAAGCATGGCCTACTAAATCTCACTTAAAATTCATTTGAGTTCTAATCTTTCTCACAATCCTCACAGTTAATGTTACACATTGATGGTATAATATGGTGATCTAAATTGTTCCAAGATAGTGATTTTTACACTCTACATCCAATTTGTGGAACATGTCATAATACATAGTCTTAACACACTGAAATGTTATATGCTACGGAGAAATCTATGATGTGATATTTTTATTAAGGAATCGTACATGAAACATTAATATAACTCAGTTGAGAATCGATCAATTGATTGAAATATGGAACATAATAACAACAAAACAATTTTTTGATATCTCACTTAATGATTAAATTTTCACATTTGGAACATTTATTGGATGGTTGGTTTATGAATTCTCTTGGTACACACTAAGTTTGAAATTGATGGTCACATGGATGAAAAGTTATCTTATTGCCACAAAGTTTAATTCTGAATGATGTGTGCACATCTAAGTGAATAAATACACTAGCACCATAAGTTGTGATACTTCTCCTGGTTTATGAGCATTCTTATTTTTGGAGGGATAGTGTTCTCATTTATGGAATCGTCTCTTTGAAGGATTACACATGCATTTTCTTGCAGTTGTGATCATTACATTGAAATGAATCTTTGATTTGGAATTGGTAATCATAGTTGATAATGCACATTTAAATAATCTGGATAACCTCTTAGAGCTTGTCATAATAGTTTCATTTTCTAGTATATCTTGTAGACAACTCACTTTTCATAATTGTTGGTGCATTTTCTAAGTAGTGGCATTGGGTATTTTTGTTGTTGGATAAATCACTTACTTTCACAATTTACTTAAAACACTTTTGTTCATCAACTTTTATGCTAAATTACTCAAGGCAAATTGGTTATTGTGAATCGTGATAATAGGTATAAATCAAATCAAGCTAAAAAGATACTCATACTTTGGCCATGAACTTAGCTTGTCGGACCATAGGGATCACCCCTAGACTAGGAGACTTTCCTTTCCATTAGTCTGAAGAGTAGGGAAATGCCATCGAGGTGACAATGGGAGGATTTCTTGAGAGTTTCCTTTAGACTCTCCCATTGAGGTTAGGAATTTTCATTCTATATGAGAATTTGAACAGTAACAAAATGTATTCATCATCAAGTCAAATCATAAGTCTATGCACCAAGTTGTAATATCTAATTGAAACAAGTATGTGTCAATATGTTCATGATTCATACATAATTATCACATCATAATCAATAATTGAGCATGTCGTTCAAAGATAACTTTAAACATAAGTGTAATGGAATGTATTCATCAACACTATCAGGGTCTTTCACACATTTGGAACGCCCTAAAAATTAATAATAATAATAATAGGTAATAATAAGTCTAGTAAAAAAAGGGGTATTATAGAAAGTGTCAATGATTTACTCTTCTCCATTGAAAAGACTCTAAAGATGATTCCCTACCATTTTAGGTTCTTGCTTCAGTGATGAGTCTATTTTCAAGAATGGTAACTCTCTAAAAACTAGCAAGTTTCTTTCTCTATGAGGCATTTCATATGACAACATGCAACAATTGTATTTTCTATCATAAGGCTTGAAATCTAATAAGCATTGTGTTAATGTGGCATAATCACCATAAATTGGATTAGTTAGCAAGCTATTCCAAATGATATTGAAATTTATTTCACATTAAGTTCTCATTGTGTGGAATTCTTTAGCTTATTTTTCAATGAGTTTCTTACATCGACTAGAAGAATATTTATCTTTTGTTTTGCATTGAGATGAACTTTGCTTCACAATATTGTGTAGACCAACATCTACTCTAATATTTATTTCTTCTTGTAGTAGTTTATATTAAAGTATCACATTCATTAATGTTCTCTCTCATCTTCTATCCTTTAGATTCACAAAGTAGTTTTGTCATCCATTGAGCCATCATAATACAAAGACAATGGTATAGATAGGGGATACATCTCTAAGTCCTTTTTTATTCTATATGATTCTCCATATGCCAACTCTAATGTGTCAATTCCTTTCTACATAATGAAAAAAGCAATTTTGAAAGGAAGAGATTGTACATGCATCACACAAATCGCTTGTGGTGGGGGCTTACGATTTATGTGCAACTAGTAGTACATCTGAAAAAATATTGTATTGAAATATTGTACAAAGTATTCATTTTCTTTGTACATTTCACATAGTCCTCGTAATAAATAAGGCACATGATAAGAATCACCACAATCACTTTCAAACACTTCATTGAACTAGCATCATTGGGTCAATTAAATAGGCAAAACACTATATAACCCCATACTTTTCCTTCGATGGTGAAATGGAACAATCTATAGTCAATATATTCATGAACGATGTTAAGTATTCACAATTTAGATTCAAAATTTCTAATATGTTCAAATGCAGTGGTATTTCCCTCACCATTAAATTTTATCAAAAGATTAATTACCTTTCAGAAGGTCATGCAATGGTCCTAGTAGATAGAACAAAATATCTTCCTCCCATGCAGAAATTTGGAGTAGGGCCATGACCTGTTAAAGATATATGAAAAGAATGGTTCCATGAGGGTTGGATTTTGTCTGAAAATGGTGGGCCTATGGCCTATCTATTTCATCAACACGGATCCTTTGCAAAATTAAATTCAATGTCTTCATATTTGGTTTGTTGCTTGTTTGTGTAATTTGAATTCATCGTCTCTGCAATAAATGCACTATATTATCTAGTGAAGCATACACATCCAATTCAAATTTGTGCGCATTCACATCATACAAATATTTCTTTTGTACACACATGCATGTTCCAATAATAAAAGTGTTTCTATGTTGGAGGTATACCTCATTAGCCCACCATGCCTTCCCAACCCTTTTCACAACATATATATTTTATGTGTTCTCAAGAAATGAGGCAAATAGAAAGCACTTACTTAAGGGAGACACACAACCTAAGGGGGTTTTCTTATAGGTGAGTTTCCAAATGGAAAATAAAATGCAAGCTATAGTTGGAAGTCAAACAAATGCCTAGTTCTCTTGTGGGTATGGTTCACCGATTAACTATAGTTCTCTTGTGGGTATGGTTCACCGATTAACTAGAGTCCATTTGGATGCAATTAAATGTCTCACAAGCCACACAGAGGGTACACTGCAAATCAAGATTATGGGTATGGTTTCCACAATGATCAACCCAACTAAAAATCCAAATTTACAAATGGTGTTGAAGGAATGTTTAATACATAAGTCAACAATCAAAGAGCAATTTCAATCGACCTAGTAGGTGAAATAGATTAAGTAACAAAGGAAAAGAGGTCAGGGTGTTGAATAAGTCGACCACTAGTAAATTATGTTGACTAGAGCTATCATACCGTGTGTGAGTAGGTTGTATGACACATGGGTCATGGAGTTTGAATCAACAACATTAATTTTAGTTTTGAGAGGATTCAATTCTAGTCTAAATCTCTTTGAGTTATTTTTCACTATAGGTGGATGGACAAAGCTCAATATCAAGCGATGCTAAATTAGAGGATTTATTTGACATAGCATACCATTGCAAAATGTTTAACCCACATATGCACTAGATTGATTATATTCCAGTAATTAATTTAACCTAACCAGAAAAACAAGAGGAAATAAAACATCCACAATGAAAAGTGTTCAATCAAGACAAGAATTCAATGAACCCATGCCAACCATGAAATTGAAACAATTACACACATATTTCAACATTTAATGGGAATTTTATTAAGCTCATGAGATAAATATAGACACAAATGTGTATTGTTACTCACAAATAATAAAAAATTGTAGATGGACATGGCTCAAGGGAAACTTCACTCATCATGGAGAGACTCCTTAACTCCTTCATCCACCAATATTCAAGCAAGTTTCCCTCTATAAGCTCTCATTTCTATTATTGTCTTCCCTAGCTCTCCTTACATCTCCATGTTGATTTCTTCACTACAACCTTCATTTATTTTAATGATTGCCTTTGGAAGGCCAACCACCAAAACAAAATATTTTACGTGAGGATCCAATTCGCACCTCCCCATTTGTAGTCTTCTTATCCCCAAAAGATAGACCTTAAGGAGACAAAAGGATAGGGCCTCCATTTGCCTCTCCATATCCATCATTCCATCATTGATGAAGGTTGTTTGTTTCTTTATTTCCTGCCCCTATTTTGCTACTAGATGAGTTATTCTTTATCTCTCTTGGTGTGCTTTGGAAAAGTAGGTCTTGCCACCTTTGACCAAGTAATATTTTTGTTCTCTAATGTAGAAGGTATTATACATATCCCACAAATATGGGCTACCTAACATCACTCCACAAGCGTCCAATGGTGCAACTTCACATTCTACTTCATCAACATATCTATCACTAATGACAAATTTGATTTTACACCTCTAAGTGATTCTCATAACAATTTTCACTTGCAACCATACTAGTGAACTTGGCAACATTAATTCATAAGTTTCTAGACCAAGCTCATCAAATAATGTTTCATGAACTAGATTACATTGAGAACCACCATAAAATAGATCATTTATCTTCCGGTTCTTCACTTGAACTTTGATTTGGAATAGTTCATGTTTGTCTCCACTCACCTTTCGTTGCTGCAATGTGGTGCAAACTATGACTTCTCCCAGATTAGAGGTGCTTTCCAAGACTTCTTCTTTTGTCTTGGTAGCCGTCCTTGCTTTCCCCTTGGGCTTTAGCCACTTTGGATGTAATTTTGGATGAATTGTATCACACTTATCTTCTATGTTCCCATCCGCATCGCACTGTTTGCAATGCATATTAGGATCACTCATTTTATCAGTTGTGGCTACCATCTTCTTGACTCTTTTCTTGTTGGTTTCTTCTTGGCTCATGTCCTACTGCCTATTCTTGGTGTCCAACTCAATATAGAGATCTTTCTTGCTCACCTCATCTATGTTTTTAACACCATGAAGTTGCATTATCTTCGGATATGGTTGAGAATCCCTCCAAGGTACTTCAACACCACTCTTGGCTCTTCCAAATATTCCCAACCTGATGGCCAACCTCCTGAACTTAGAAGTGTATTCTTGCACTCCTTGTCCCTTTTCTTGCCCAAGGTACTACCACTTCATGATTTGTTCATTTTCATAGTCTATGGGATAAAATTGTGACTTCAATAATGCCTTGAAGTCTTCTCATTTCATAATCATGGGCTTCTTGTCTATCCTCAGTGCATCCACATATTTTGAGGTCTAAAATGGGCCTCCTAAGAGATATAATAATAAATTATGAGTTAATCATTTTGTGGGGAAGGTATATTTACAACTCACTTCTTGCACTAAAATCTATGTAACAATGGTTGAATTAAATTTAAGAGATGTCTATAAATAAAACTAATTTAAAAAAAATATGTTTGTTGACGTAACTAGAAATAAAAATACTTTTGGAAATATGAATTACTTTTAATAAGAAATGTAATACTCAAAATACTTTTGGATATATAAATTAATTTTAATAAGAAATGTAATACTCATAAAGTAATTCTCATACAATAAATAATAATGCAATATTTTTTTTAATATAACTCATGTGATGGACCACACATTCATTTTTTTAAATTGGGAGAATATAAAATGTGATTAATTAAAAATAATGCATAGTTCATAATATGGATTATATTCACAAAGTCAAACTAACATATTGATACATGTGAACCATGTATAAACCATTTATCCATATATTGATTTAACTAATGTATGGAGTGTGTCTTTTATGTATTTTGTATATTAATTAAATTATTATATGAATATAAGTTAATTAATATAAGGAATACGAGGAGCTAATATGTAGAGTGGATATAGAGTGGTTCTATGTACTCCATATATTAATTAAATTGATATGCATATATTAATTTAATTAATAATTCTCTCTCTCTCTCTCTCTCTCTCTCTCTCTCTCTCTCTCTCTCTCTATATATATATATATATATATAACTAATGTATGGAGTATATGACTCCACATACGTCATACAAAACCATGTTGTCCACACATTAGTTAAACAAATATATGATATAAATTAATATATGATATCCATATATTAATTTAACTAATATATGGAATACGTGTGGATTCCATATATTAATTAAATTAATATATGGAGTACCGATATATCAGTCAAACTAATATATAAAGTACATCGACCACCGCATACTCTATATATTAGTTTATCTAATATATGGAGTACATGGACCACCACATACTCCATATATTAGTTTAGGAGTATATGATATAAAGTCTATATATTAGATAAATTAATATATGTGGGTTTGCACATTATTTTATGTATACTAAGTTGGATATATATCTATATATTGAATTAGAAAAAATATATTTAATTTAGAATATAAAGTTTTTTTTATTAAATTTAATTGTGAATAATATGTGAATTTTTATATTAATTTTTTAAAATTTGAAATTTTGAATTCATATTTTACTTTTTATATATTCAAAAGTATTTTACTTTAAAAGTATTTCACTAGGAATATATTTATATTATATTCAAAAGTAATTTATGATTATTTTTCTCATTATAAGTACTTTACTTTTACCACTATCAAAGTTAACTATGGGTTTTCATCCACCATTTAGAATGTGAAAAATAAGTATCTACAATGCTAACTCAACCATTGTGGATGATGTCATCCTTTAAAATGTGATTGGGTCTTGTGAATTTGATTTTGATAGTACGTATTTTTTTTTGGCCCATTTTTTACCTCAAAAATCTCCTAATGTCTCCCATCATAACAGAGCATGTTTGGTCATATCTTCAAATGGGAAAATGAAATCTATTTTGTTTCTTGGATTTGATAAGGACCAAAGTAAAATTCCATTTGTTTCACCTAGTCATTCAAGACTTCAGGATTAATTTGTCCATCATACATGGGTATTTCAAGTTTTTCTTCAACTTTGAAAGGAATATGAGAAGATGAAGAAAAATAATGGTTTTTACCCAAATCATTGTACATGGGATCTTCTCAATGTGCCTTATCTTCTTCATGCTCGATTTGCTTCCCTATCTTTCTTCACCAGCAACTGTGTCACCATTATGTCAATGTAACAATGTTCTGCTCCATTAGAGCAAATATGACCTCTGGATCTTTCTTTTCATGTTCTTAATGAGGATTTATCACCATTGGTGTTCTTATGCTTCTTTGTAGGCCTGGAAACAATGCTTGTCTACTATTTTGGTACTGGTTGTGGGTGTGTACCATGCAGATGTCTCCAAGTCTTTGAAACATGCTTTGATACCAAATGATTCAAAAATGGTGGGCCCATGGCCTATCCATTTCATCCACATGGATCCTTTGCATAATTAAATTCAATGTATTTAGATTTTGTTTTTTGCTTATTTGTGTAGTTTGAATTCACTACCTCTATAATCAATGCACTCTACTATCCAGTGGTGCATGCACAACCCTAATTTAAATTCAAATATGTGCATATTCACATCATAGATACATTTCTTTTTGCATGCATGTTGCAATGATAAAACAATTTATACGTTGGAGGTATACCTCATTAGTCCACCATGCCTCCCCAATACGTTTCACAACATATATACTTTCTATGTGCTTGAGAAGTGAGGCAAATAGAAATCACTTAATTAAGGAAAACACGCAACTTGAGGAAGTTTGGTTGTAGGTGAGTTTCCAAATGGAAAATACAATGTTACCTATAGCTAGTAATCAAACAAACTCCCAATGACCTGGTGGGTATGGTTCATTGATTGACTAGAGATGATTTTGTTGCAACTAAATGCCTCACAACCCACACAGAGGGTATGTTGCAAATTGGGACTGTGGGATATGATTTCCATGGTGATCAAACCAACTAGAAAACCAAATTTAAAAATGGTGTTGAAGGAATTTTTAATACATAATCCAACAATCAAAGAGTAATTCCAATCGACCCAACAAGTAAATTTAACGAAGCAATAAAAGGAAAATGGCCAAGTCATTTAATAATTCAACCAACAGTAAATTAAGTCGACCAAAGTGGTTGTTAAACATGTGAACGGGTCGTATGACGTGTGGGTGGTGGAGTTCGACTCGAAGGAATTAATTTTTAGTTCTGAGAGGATTCAATTCTAGTCCAAGTTGATTTGAGTGATTTGGTGATGTAGGTGGATGGACAAGGATCAATATCAATTGATGCTAAATTAGAGGATTGCTTTGATGTAACATACCATTTCACAACATTTAACCCACATAGGCATCAAATTGATTTTACATAACTATAACAAAGAGGAAAGAAAACATCCACAATGTAGAGTGTTCAATCAAGACAAGAATTTAATAAACCTGCATCAGCCACAAAATTGAAAAAATTACACACATATTTCAACATTTAAGTGGAACTTTATTAAGATCAAGAAATAAATACATAGGGGTGAGCTATACACATATGTGTATTGTTAATCAAAACAATAACAAAATTGTAGATAGACATGTCTCAAGGGCACCTTCGCTCATTATGGATAGGCTTCTTAACTCCTTCATCCACTGATCTTCAAGCATGTTTCCCTCTTCGAGCTCTCATTTCTATTACTTTCTTCCCCAGTTCTCCTTGCATATACCTATTGATGTCTTCACTGCAACCTTCATTTCTTTTAATGGATGCCTTTGGAAGCCCTTCCAATTTTTCCAAATAGAAAAAATAAAATAAAACAAAACATTCATACTTATCATAAATTTACAAAATATTTTACGCGAGGATCCATTTTGAATCAACTTTCCATTTGCCTTGCTTCTAGCATCAAAATATTGACAACTGAAAATCACCTTTGTCAATTTCATAGGCTTACTCGGTGAAAGGCCCCAATTAGACCTTTCTTCGCTGAACTAGAAATCCCTTCAGTTATGGTCTAGCTATCGTAATTTGAAATTTATGAGATAAATGAAATACAACTAACATGAAATGAAACAATGGAATATGAAATGTAGCTAAATAGATCTTGAATAGGAGTGGTAATAACATCTGGCAGTATAATTGATAATATGGAGAATAGTCCACTACTACTACCATAAATGAATCCAAATCAGACCCTCCCAACTCCCTCGCAAATTGGAACACTCTATCATAAAATCAATGAGTTGTAATAAAAAAATATTTAACATATAGCTTTAGGGAGAATAGTCCACCAGTTAAAGCATATGCAAAATCATAGGCTATGAGTAATCGAGAATAGTTCACAAGTTGTCGAGAGGTTATTTGCTTCATATAATTTTTTAGCAATAAAAAGATAAGTGTGAAAAGCACCATTGAGAGAATAGTGCACAAATTAGAATATGCACACACATAAGCACCAAGAGAACTAGGAAATTAGAGAATAGTCCACAAGCAGTCACAGTTCTGCAAAAATATTAAGTTCACTAATCGACTGAGGTAATATTCTCAATTTATAATGGACATGAAGGGTTATCTTGTCTGAACAAGACGACCGTATAATGGATTTAGGTACTCTTTTTAGGGCATTCCATTCAATCTAATATTCTTCAAAACTATGAGATCTTTCATCTTCTTCAAAACTTAGAGATCTCAAAGTGAATATGGAAACTTGTTGATGTTACGATAGTTGAATAGGATGAGTACCACCCAACCAGTGAGGATAAATATAGTGTCTAGTAGATAAGTTGAGTTGTGGAAATTTGACAAGTATAAGTGCTTCAACTCCATTAACTATCCAAAGACTGACAATTCCTTCAACTCCATACAACCACAAATATTTAGTATTCTAAGGAATGTATGATTTCTTAAATCCAAAGTATTCTAAAGATTTGTGTAGTAATTTAGATTAAGTACTTTTAGATGGTGTGTGGTACCTCATCATCAGAAATGTCGTCCACAATGACCCAATATCTTTGTTAAATATCAAATATGATACATCCAAACACTTCATACTCCATTCACATGGAAAGGATTTTTGTGGGTAGTTTTCCAATATCAACCATTTTATTTCTTAAGGAATTTGTTCAAAGTCTTCCTTAATGACATCTCCATCTAGCCAAAGCAATTGAAAACTGCATATTATTTGTAAATTATTAGTTCACAAAGACTTCTAGCTCAAGGCATGTAAGATATTTTATTTTTTATATTCCCTTTCCCTCCATCACAACCAATTCAATGTATGGGGATTACGCAATCTACAACGTTCCCTTGGCTCTTTAGATTCCTCCACCACTATGGATGTCTAATATTTTTGGGGGTTCTTGGTGATAGTAGCAATGCTCAAACCAAATTTTAGTTAAAGCTAGGATTCTTGGACACTAAAGGATGATGTGCACTAGCCTTCAGAATTAGATTGCTCTACCTTGGTGAGTAATCCAACTCTCAATGGATAAATATCATCTACAAGATAGTAATAAAATGCAGTGATACCCCTCTTAATGTGCCATAAGAATGTATTAACAACTCATATGGTGTTTTATAAAGGACAAGTTACTTAAGGTCCATTTATTGTTGTGCATCAATCTAGATGAGTGAATCAGGTTGCCTATTAGCTAGAACAATCTTAGAGATCCCACTACTAGACAAAACACCAAAAAAACACTAACAATGTTAACCAACAATGAAGAGAGTTGAAGAGGCATGACCAAAGTGAATAGTAGACAGTAAATAATGGAATATACCCTCCAAAGGAAGTTATAAAAGGAAACATTGAACCGTCTAAAGATATAAGTACCATAACTTGCCATTTTTAATTTGGGAAAGTCTGTTGTCGGGAAGGGACCAAAATCACAATGCCAAATCATCAAGTTGAGAAGACAATGGTCATATTGATGGGTTGAAAGACTAGATAGAAAAGCATTGGGTTGGAGAGGCTAGCTACCTCCAAGGTCAACGCTTCACTTTTGTTAATCCTTTTCATTGAGTTAGAGAGTTTGGGTGCCTCCGAGGTGAGTGACACACTTCAACTAAGTTGTTTGCCAAAAATACTAAGCTAAACCAAAGGTTACAACTAACTAGGCATATCAACACTAATAATTTGAATGATTAGTTATTGATTGATGAATTATGTTGGATCGGGTTGTCATTGATGCCAAAGGTTTAATTAATTGATGTCAAAGGATTGATTTCAAGTGATTGATTGATGTCAAAGGAACTGATTGATGTCAAAGGATGATTGAATGATGTCAAAGGTCAAAGGTTTGAGGTCAAATGATTGATGTCAAATGAACAATGTCTTATCATAGTATATTGATGAAGTATGTATTGTCCTTGATGTGAATGGATTGATGTCAAGTGGAATCATAGTCATATGATTTCATGAAGATGGATCAATGAGTTTTCATTGATATGATGCCATAGAAACTCTGGTATAGTTACATTATTGTCCCGATGCATACTCTTGCTTTTTGTGTAGTGAATGCTTAAACATTCTTGGTATGTTTGTTTTGATGTGGTTTGTGTTGGTTGATAGAGTGAGAAACACTCTTATGATTTAGTACTGATATGATTTCCATAATATGTTGATTGCTTATACATGATTGAGTAGCATTCATATTGTATGGTTGAGGAGAATGAGTAAGTTGTTGGAGAGCTTGGATGTGTTGTGATTGGTTATGGGTCAGATTGGACAGTGAGAGACATAAGAGAATGTGATTGAAGGTTGCATAATATCTGAGTGTGTGATGAAAATAAAACCCTAGTTGCTCAAATGTTATACGCAGGCTGTAGTACATATTGGTCACGTACATACGTGTGTTGTACTACTGGTAGGGTGCGTACATACACATGTTTCACTACCGACAGGTCACGTACCTGTTGACAGATTGATATCTGTTGAAGATTGTTGTCTCATGTGATTTGGTGTTGAGGGTGTAATTTGGGTCTTGCATTATAGAGATGGTGCTCTTGTAGAGTTGTACTCTATTCATTTGTTGTTGATAAACCCAAGGATTATAGTACGCAATAAAAATAAAATTGTACATACATCTTGTGTTCCTTGTGGTGATGATTTTTTGATGATATATTGTTGATATATGTTGTTGATATATGGTCACATTTAACTCATTATAAATGACAACAATAAGTAATGAGTAAATGGTGATTGCTAACAAATG
>SNQJ01S0217601.1:0-15379 GCA_010110895.2 Picea sitchensis | reverse complement strand
CGGGGTTCTCTAAATTTACCAACAAAGGTATCGTTGTAGTCTAGTAGTGCCAACACTTTCAACCTTCCATAAGGGAACAAGGTCTCACCCAAAGCGCAACCGAGACATGTGTGAGAGTGAAGGGAGTCAAATAGAACACCTAGGTGGGAGCATCAAAACCCAAACAGATCTAAGCACAAGAGTATAAAATATTATAAACATACAACATAACCAAAATAGAATATTTAGATGCATAACCCATGGAAAAGTTTCTCTAGTGAGAATATTCCCAAGCATTAACTGAACAAGCAAAATAAATAGAGATAACACTTCCGTATATGAAGGTCTTAGAATTCTCACAAAATTAAACAAATTTTTAGGCCTCAAATAACATTTCTCATCTTTTCATTACCAAGATATCAAGACTAGTATACAATAGTTGGATCTTAGATGAGTGAAATCTTTGTAATTACATTTCATGACTGGTTTGATCACAACCTTGGAAACAGTACTAGTACTAAATACATTATAGATACAACTCTCAATACATAAAACCAGGGTCGAGATAGCTCAAGGTTCTACAATTGAACAACTTCCACATCTATATCAGTAATCATAGCATCAATATCACTATCAACGTCAACATCTGCAACAACCTTGTCCCCTTTCATAAGTCCTTGTCTTATAGCTTTCCACGAGACTTCTTGATTCATTCCTTACAACTTCTCGATTCCACATCTTCTTGGTTTCCACTAGTAGGTTTTAACGCTTTCTGTTATTCCTTCCAGCTGGTGAACAATTACATTCTTCATTGGCGCTTTGATCTATTTCTTTGTGTCGCTCAGATCCTTTGATGGTGTGATATGTTGTTCTTCAAAACACACTAACTTCCACAAAACTGGATCTTTCAAAACTAAGGGTCCAACATTGATCACTACTACTTGCTATTGTAATTGCTAGGTCATACAATTGGTGAAAGATACTTCTTTTATCTCTTAAGCCAATTCATATTTGGGGTTGATTGGGTTCAGGTAGAGTCAATAAATTTTCTAATCTATGAAACCAACCTTTTGTTTAGTTCCCTAGTATGGTCACAAAAAATGTTGATCTAAAAGATAGTTTTATGGTCTTTAATTCAACCTCATGAGGATAAATCCCCCTACATTTTTAAAGAGGTGGTACTCCTCTATTTCAAACAACAGACAAGAACAAATGAAATGCCTGAGAAAGGACTAGGCTTATTCTTGAAATAAAGATTCACATGCAAAGAATACTTGAGAAAGGACCAAGTATATTTTTTTTTGTAAATAATGTTTCTTGTATTACCATAGATATCCAATAAACCAATACATATAGCAAAGTTTGTAGCATGTTTTTCCAAACAGATGGAAACCAAAACTGGCTACAAGCTTGTGAAATCATCCATGTTCAAAGTGATATACATAAGTAGCTAGAAACAAAACTATGAAAGTTATAATCTGGCCTTAAGCCTGCCTAAAACTGTAACTATGACTAATTTGAACAAAATACATGACATGATAGAACTCAAGCACTTGAGGAACCCATATTGCCATCATTATTTGAGGTGAGAGGCCAGGCTGGAGCAAATCCCTAAGGCCGACAGCAAGTCGAGCACCTACTTTTGGAAATCTCGTTTGAAAGAGAGTCGAAGAAGGCATCCAACCGACGGCAAAGGAGGGTCTGATGAAAGAGATGTTCAACAACATCCTTCCTCATGTCAAATATCAAATGCAATTGATCCTCTGAAAAGTGATATTGGTGGGGCACCTTGGACACTATATCTGCACTGGGGTTGGGCTTAATTTTTGGAAAAACATATTCATGAACCCTATCATCATGCAAAGGAGGAGGAGCCTCTTCCGTAGCTGGAAAACCCCCCACAACCAGGCTGGGGGTAACACCCTCCTCTCAAAAGGAAATGAGATGAGATAGTTGTAATCATGTGCCATCTCTCAATTGGGAGTCTGAAGGAGATTGGGGAGTTGCCAAAGAGAATTCTTCTTCCATGGAAATTGGATTGCTATCATCCCTCCTCCAATTTTGTTCTCTGAGGGGAGAATCTGTAGAGGGTGAGCCAGCAAGGGAAGGGCCAATGGAGGGAAACGGAAATGGTGAGGAAGAAGGACCCAGAAAAAGTCATCGGGCCATGAAGCTATAGTAGGCAAATATGTGCTTCAGCTTACCCCTCTTGCACAACATTTTGATTGCAAGAGAATCAGAAGGGATATGTCATTACAGCTGAGTTGACGTCCCTCATCTTCCTCATACCAGTCTTGTTGCAGTTCCACTCTCGAATCGATAGTTTCATTAAATTTACCACGCTAAACAGACTTTCCTCCACCATGGTTGCGTTAATTATCTACATCCAGATGAATAGAGGGATGTTCGACTACATTAACTCCCCTTGGTGCATGTTGAGCAGTTGTCACCGCATCTGGGGGAAAGGACCAGGTATCTTGTAGAAAGCAAATATTTACAATATGTTACAAGATTATAAACCAAAAGAGTATGCAGTAAAATAGGATGACATTTCCATCACAACATACATCAAAGTAGAACACAATATTCAACAAAAGGGAAATAAAAATATGGACCACATATGACAAAGAAATCTAAATGATCATTTCATTAAACACAATAAATATTATGATAGACACGCATCTAAAATCTCATGCTTAAATTCAAAGTCTTGAGAAATCAATAATGTTATGTCCCAAACTAGTTCTCTGGGAACCTAAAAAAATAATAGATGTCTTTAAATAAATAAAGAGTATTGTCTTAGGTTACAAACAAAATAGATTGTGTTTGTCCTTCAAAGAGGACTGGGATGGGGCTCTCGCAGACCATAAAATGAAAGAGAGACCTAAAAGAAAAAAGAGAAACAATCAAGGGTCAGCCTTAGGTTTCATAGGTTACTGGGAACATAAAAGAAAAAATAACGAATGACTAAAGAAGAAAGACGACAAAGGAAAGAGTAAAGTTTCTATTTGACTTACTACAATGGAAATATTCAAACATTTTACTTGCATGCCGAGACATCTTTTGTAGATGGTTGTTGTTGTGTTGGAGGTGGCATAACCATTGTAATTGCTTCATGTTGAACTGTCTCAATGATATTAACCAAAGTTTTTCTTAACCATTCTTCTATGTACTGCCTCATCAAAGAAACCATTATTTCATGCTTAGTTTTATCCTCAAATAGTTCATTCTCCATTTATGTTAAGTAAATACTTAGTTGGTGCAACATGTCCTCGACATCATTCTTATTTATGTATCAGACCAACCACCTTTCGACCTCAACTTCAGAGATTTCAATTAAGTCAGTAAACTTGAATACTTCAAATTCTTCCAATAGTTGTTCCAATAATTTCTCTTTAGACATAAGTATGGTATCCATTAATAAATTTGTGCCACCTAGTTCTTTTGTAAGATCAATAAGTTTTAGAAAAAGGTCACATCTTTTGATTTTCACAACATCTAACTTCGAAAGCATTTCTCTTAAACTTTTAATCCTTTTCAACCATAAGGCATTGATTTGCTTCATTCGGATACTAGAGGGAAGGTTTTGTTCTCTTATGTGGGTGTCATTTAAACTTGAAACTTTTGTTGCAAATGTTCCCACAACCTCCTTGTAAAAACCTTCATCATCCCATAGATCCTTTTGGAGATACTCTCTAAAATGCATAAACCTTGTTGAAAAACTAGTTGAGCTCTTTACTAGCTCCCAAATTTTGTGGATTAGGTCTATTATTTTTTGAATTCCATATCCAACGTATTTTCTCACAGCCAACAATAAACTAGAGGAACCTTTCAACTTACTGTTTTTTTCTGAAACGTCCTCAAGCGTAAGTGTTGTATTGTACTCAAAGTCTACCCAAACAATGGTTCCAGAATTAGAGCTCTATCTAATTCCTTTGTTTTCTCTTTTAGAATTAAATTTTCTTTCTCAATATTACAAACAGATTCTTTTAGTGCTTCCCCATTTGCTTCGTGAAACTGTACAATTTTTTAGGGTGCAACTCCATGAAAATCGATTTTTGATTTCGATTTTTCAGACACTTTCTTATTTTTCATGTTAACCTCTTCTATTAAAAATTTCTTGGAATTTTTATTGTAGGTCACGTGGTGAAGTGTAACTGATTCTTCTTCAAATATCTTTGATTCTTGGGTAATCAAAGTCTCAACAATTTCTTTAGTTTCCAACATTCATTGTTCTCAATAGTTGGGTTCTTCTAACACTTCGTCTACATCCATTGCTCGAGGGATTTCTTCAATTTCAGGTATCTCTAGTCTCATTTTCTGAGTCTCTCTCTCTTTGTTTTGGCATAAGTATGCACAAAATGGAATTTTTTCAGATTTTTCTTAGAAGGGTGTTTGTCACTATCAACATCTAAATTTCCGACAATTGTTTTTCTTGTTTCCAGACCGCTACTTCTAGGTTTTATTTTAGTAGGAGTACTTCTTTGTGAAACACTGGGAGAATTGGGGTTTTTGTTTGTTACTTGACTGCCCTTTTGTTTGTAACCCTCATTAGTGTTAGCTAACTCTTCGATATCATTTATGGATTCATCATTCAGGGAGATTTTGATTTTCTCCTCCTCCTTCCTTAAATTATTCAAACTTACATAAATAAGAAGAGTACCCCACCAAGGAGATGTGTGTAGAAAATAGGTCATTAGGGTTGAAACCCTCGATGCATTTAGCTTCCTTCGGGCCAAGTTGGTCATGTTGTTTATTGTAGCTTTGAGAGGTAATCCCACAAGAGGCCAAGGTGTCAGACATGTGGGAATCTTCGTTGGCACCATATTAGCCTTTAGTTCAGTGAAATTGGCCCCCAAATGAGGCTAGGGCCTCATGGGAAAGTTGATGGGATTTGTGGGCTTGTTATGGGGTGTCACACCCACAAAGAGGAATAAAATATTCTAAGTAATTGTTGAGTTTAGAAGGGGTGCCTAAAATCACTCATTGGGCTTGTATATAAAGGAGAGAGGTCATGGTGACATTTTCTCATATTGGAAGAATGGAGTTAGCATAAGTGAGTTTGCACTTGTGTTAGGTGGCTTGGTGTTTTCAGCAAAGGGAAATTATGCATGATGAAAAATATGGCCTAGGGTTGAAGACTCTTTATTTTCTATTCTTGGTAGGGAAAATCACACAACACGTGTGGGAGAGAGAGGTAGACACAGAAGGAAGAAATTGTCCGAGTGGAGTGAATCATATGAAGTGTTTGTACAAGTTTTTGTGCATGTATGTGGGTTTCAATGGGAACAGTCACGTACGTATGCAGGTTGCAATGGGAACAATCGTGTACATCCATACAAAGTTTATCTGGGCAGGTGAAAGTCCATATAGGATGATAGGTGATGTTAGCAGGTTGTGCAGGTGGTCTAGAGAAGATTTGTGGGAAGAAGATATTTCCATTTTATGGCAATAAAAGGGCCATTCCATAATCTCAATGAGGTTTAAAGAGCGTTAAAAAGTGGGTATCTGGCCCCGTGAGGAATAGGATATTTGTTCAGGTTTGGTTTTTCTGATTTGTATGGTTATTGGAGGACAAGGTTGCCCTCATATTTTGGTGATATTTTCATTGGATGAGAGGACAAGGTCGTCCTCATATTTGGTGACATTGTACTGGTTGGGAGGGCCGATTTTTCCCTCAGAAATTATGAAGTTAACAAGGTTAAAGAAATAAAATTTGTGTCTCATATGTGTTGATGATTCATCTATGATCATTTGTGTTTCTGCTGCATATAATTTCAGTCAATAATTTTCAGTGTAAAGTTGTTCAATGATAACAGCTAGGGTTTTATTGTTAGATCACTAGGAAGAAATTTTTAGATATGAAAATTAGTCACATATAGTTGCATGTGAAAATTGACATGGTATAAGAGCTTGGGATTTGAAGAGAAGGGGATCATCTTGAGACCCATTTGTTGGCTACAACACTAGAGGAGTGTTGTTCTTTTTTTTTATCTTGTTCCAAGTAGGTCAAGATGGTGAACACATTGAAGCTTGAGGATAGGTTGGAAGGGGAAACAAAATTTCGAGCATGGAAGGATAGGGTTCTTCTCTTGTTGGAGGAGAATGACCTCAAAGAGTATGTTGAGGATGTGGTCCCTAGACTGACTGATCCAATATATTTGGAATTCCACAAGAAGATGTAAGTGAAGGCCAAAAAAGTGTTGCTAGAATCTGTGAAGGATCACTTGATTCCTCGCATTGTTGAGAAGACATTTGGAAAGGATATGTATGATGCTCTGGTAGCCAAAATGGGAATACAGGTAGGAAGTTGCATTTGAATCATCGGCTTCAAGTTGTCAGGATGTCAAGTGAGGAATTGGTTGTGAGCTATCTTATGAAGATTAAAGAGATCTAAGATCATCTTGTGGCCATCGGTGATAAGGTGGAGGATGTTGAGTTGGCGAATGTGGCATTGAGAGGTCTTCTCAAGTCTTGGGAACCATTCATGTAGGGGATCTATGCACGGAACAAGTTACCATACTTTGATAGACTATGGACTGATTGTATCTAGGAGGAGACTCGGTTGGTGTCTAGGGATGATATGGATGGTATGGTGAGGAGTAGCAGTGATGAGAACCAAGCCCTTGTAGCCTGCACTAGGAAGGGCATAAGAGGTTCTCCAAGTAGAAGAGGTTCTCCTATGAGAAGGGATTCTCCCAAGAGAGAAGCATCTCTAGAGCCGAGACAGAAGAAGGATCTTAGTAAGATCAGATTTTTTGAGTGTCGTGACTTTGGACACTATACCTCATAGTGTCCACACTAGAGGGGAAGGGGAAGAAGGGAACATGCATAAAAAACATAGGTTTATGAGGTTGCAGACAAGTTTCAGAGGGAGATCTTGTTGGTCTCCTCCATTTTAGGTACAGTCTCCAGCAAGGGGACTTGGTTGGTGGATAACGGATCATCTTGCCATATGACAGTTGCATGAGATTTATTTGACACTTTCACAAAGACTGGATTAGAATTGTGTGCGGATATTGGTATGGGAACCAAGCATGGAGTATGATGATCTAGTACAATATTGTTTCGATTGAAGATAGGTGAGAGGTGTTGAGAGTGTCAAATGTGTTATGGGTGCTTGAACTCGGGAGTGTTCTCTCAGTCTCGAAGATTGAGAAGAAGGGGTGCCATATACTATTTCGATATGGACGGGTGTTATTTATGCCCGGGCGGTCTAGTTTTAGATCAATAGTGGTTCTTGGAGTTAGGAAGGGAAACTTATATAGGCTGAGGGGCCATCCTGTGAGAATCATGGCTAATAGTAATATAGAGATATATTAGGAGGAGCAGGTAGCTCCACCAGTGGTGAGGTGGGTGGCCCCACCAGTAGCACAATTTCAGAGGGAGCAGGTAGCTCCACCAGTGATGAGGCAGGTATCCCCATCAATATTGTTGGCTCAGAGGGAGCCATATTTTAGAGGGATTCATCCCTTAGGATCTAGGAGGGAGGATAAACCTCCCAGGACTATTAAGAGGATATTAGACTTTAGAGGAGGACAACAGGTTCAGAGGGAGCAGGTGGCTCTGAATATTGTATAGACTCAAAGGGAGTTAGACTTTAAAGGGAGCATGTTGACTCATAGGGAGTCTGATCTCAGAGAGGGTCAATTGGCTCAGAGGGAGATTCGTCCATTTAAAAGGATTCCCCCCTCATGTTTAGGTAGGAAAGAGACATCTTCTCTCAGGTTCAGGTAGGAAAGAGACATCTTCTAAGACTGATAGGTAGATATCACAGGTTGAGGACAGACATGAGGTTCAGAGACAGGAGGATTATAGGAGTTATGTTCCCTCCATGGAGGATTCATTTGTTTCAGTAGGTTTTTCTACAGTGACCATGGAAGCAGCTAGTTAGGAGGAATGGAGAGCAGGATCTGCTTCGGTGACAGAGGGAGTAGCCAATCAGGAGGATTAGAGTGCAGTTGTGGTAGAGAAGATAGAGGGAGCAACCAGTTAGGAGGATTAGAGTGAAACTCTGGTAGAGGAGACAGAGTCACTTATAGTGTGGGAGACAAAGGTACATCCAGATGATGGTGGATGGGATACCTCTATTTCTAAGAGGGATTGCTTTTTATTGTAGCTTTGGGAGGTATTCCCATAAGAGGCCAAGGTGTCAGGCATGTGGGAATATTTGTTGGAACCAGATTAGCCTTTTGGTTTAGTAAAATCGACCAAAAAATGAGGCTAGGGCCTCATGGGCAAGTTGATGGGATTTTTGGGCTTGTGATGGGGTGTCACACCCACAAAGAGGAATAAAATATTCTAATTAATTGTTGAATTTAGAAGGGGTGCCTAAAGTCACTCAATGGACTTGTATATAAAGGAGAGAGGTCATTGTGACATTTTCTCATATTGGAAGAATAGAGTTAGCATAAGTGAGTATGCACTTGTGCTAGGTGGCTTGGTATTTTCAACAAAGGGAAATTCTGCATGATGGAAAATCTGGCCTAGGGTTGAGGACTCTCTATTTTTTGTTCTTGGAAAGGAAAAACACAACACACATGTGGGAGAGAGAGGCAATCGCATAAGGAAAAATTTGTATGAGTGGAGTGAATTGTACGTAAGTGCTCATACAGGTTTTCGTGCATGTACGCGGGTTGCAGTGGGAACAGTCATGTATGTACGCGGGTTGCAGTGGGAACAATCACGTACATATGTACATATTTTATTTGGGCAAGTGCAGGTTCGTACAGGATGACATGTGATTTCAATAGGTCGTACATGTGGTCTGCAGAATATTTGTGGGTAGAAGATATTTCCAAGATATTTGTTGAGGTTTGGTTTTTCTGATTTGTATGGTTATAGGAGGACAAGGTTTCCCTTATATTTTGGTGATATTTGCTTTCATTGAGAGGGAAAGGTTGTCCTCAGATTTGGTGACATTGTATTGGTTGGGAGGGTTGGTTTTTACCTCAGAATTTATGAAGTTAACAAGGTTACATAACTGAAATTTGTGTCTCATATGTGTTGATGATTCATCTTTGATCCTTTGTGTTTCTGCTGCATATAATTTTAGTCAATAATTTTTAGTGTAAAATTGTTCAATGATAACAACTATGGTTTTATTGTTAGATCACTAGGAAGCAATTTTCATATTTCAAAGTTAGTCACATAACGTTGCATGTGAAAATTGACAGGTCAAATTGTCCTACAAATTCATCCAATTGAGAAATATGCTTTACAACAATTTCTCCAACTCTACAAGGCAATGGAATGAATTGACTCTTTCTTTCTTTATTAAAGAAGTGTGTCGAGTACTTGTATTGTCTGCATACTTCGATAACAAAGTGTTTATTAGATACATAGAAGGGTAGCAATAAGGGTTTCTCTCGAAAAATGAATAATCTTATAACATTGAAACACTATGTAGTCTCAAAAATTCCTTTCTCTGCGAGAAAGGAAGCAACCTCAAGTGACAATCTCGATGTGTTAGGACAAAAGATTAATTTTTTTAATTCAGAAATAAAACTATTGTGGACCCGGTAGAAATTGTATTGAGCCTTGTGTCTCCATAAGGATGGATACTAGACAGAGACTGGTTCCACCTTGAAATCAACACTCCTTTCCCTCGGAAATTCTTTGAATATGTGGCAGTAGGCTATGGAAAATACCAAATAAGAAGTCATATAGAATTTTCAAGTTCTTTTCAAACCACCCAGTTGAAATGAAATGTCATTTGAAATAATCCATCCCCAATCAATCAGGGCTTCCTCATGAACAACAAAGTGACGAATATAAACAATATTTTTTAGCACATGAGAATATCAATCCAATTATACGGGTCAACAACCAGGAGAATTCTTTGTAGGGGCATTTTAAATAACTTACCTCAAATTGAGCGGCATTGGTATTAGCTCTTGGGTCGGCCATATATTTCTAGAGGAGATCTTCTCCTCCTCTGTGTTCCTTAATAAATTCATCATCTTCCTCATTCTTGAACTGCATTGTAGGTTTTGGGACTCGCAACATTATCGTGAAAACTGAAGGAGCCAAGGAGATGGGTTTCTTCCCCTAAACTTGAATTATTCTTCTTTTTGGATCAAATTTGTCTACGCACTAGAGAACTAGGTCTTTGATATCTATCACCTCAGGCACACATCCAACCAATGTTATGCATGAGCTCCAAACTTGGTTTGTTTCCTTCTCGGTGAGAGGGAGCACCTTGTACCACTTGTAAGCTTGCAACCCCTGGAATTCATGGTCTTCACGTCTGAGGGTGTTAAGTGTATCTCCACAGAACAAGTCCTTTCTTCTACTTGACATAATTTTACATTGCTTTATATGCTTACGAATAGGTGGCACTACTATTGATATAACCTTTTTACAGCATGGTGTATTAATCCTTTATTTAATTTACCATGTATTGCCTTGATTATTACCCACCATAGCTCTTATTTCAAAGTTGTCGGATTGCACAATAAGATTTTGAATTTATTACAAAGATTTGTGAAATCTTTGCCACTTTAATAATGGTATTAGATACACACAAGTGGTGGCTGACGTGGTAGAAGAGAAATAAATGTGATCAAGAAATGGTGATGTGATGTCGTGGAAGATGAAAAATGGTTAAGTATGGAAGTGCAAAAAGGGAAATGGAGAGTGCAATATAGTGAATGCGGGATGCGGGACAGAAGACATGGGAAATGAAAAAGGTAAGAAGGGATGACGGACACATCTTCAATGAGAAAATAGACTAAGTATGAGAAGAGGCCATTATGCAAGTCACATAAGTGATTGGGTCATTCTGGAGAATGTGGGTTTGCGGGTTGTGGGACATGGGCATGAGGGGAAAAGGTAAGTGGAGAAGATGGGTGTCCCGTCTCTGCATTCAAAGAAATGGTGAAGTAATAAAAGGTAAAAAGTGCAATTTGGAGGACGCAGAGGTAATTTTGAGTGTTGCATGATTGCGGGTTATGGAACATGAGGATTTGCGGGGAAGGAATGGGTTGGTCTCCCACAACACATAAAAATGACTAAGTGTTTGGATTGTAAGAAAATAAAATGTGACTAAGTAAAGATACATGGGCTTGTAGGTCTACGGTCCTGGGAATTTGATGGTAGCCTGATCCTCAACCCGCATTTGAAAGAGAAAAATGACTAAGTAAAGAAAATACAAGAAACAAAGAAAGAAAATGAAAAAGACTAAGGATTGATATGTATATACTAACATTGATCAACAAATGTTGATCAATAGTACCCCATATTATTCCTCTAGCTACACTACAAATTGAGAGCATAACAAAGTGTAGAAGAAATACATGTTAAGACAAATTTCAAAGGTGGTTTCTCATTATGTAGGTCATCCTCCAATGAGGTGACATATTATTTTTCTTCTTGCAAACATATATCCATTCTTCCAACTACTCTTGGAATGGTGTTGTTGATTCTTGTATCTCTCCTTCTTCTAGTTCTTTTGATCTTTCATCTTCCATACTCAGACGAGCTTTCTTGGTGACTAGGGATATTTTGGCCTCTTCCTCAACTTCAACCACATCAACCCAACTTCCTTGTCCCGACTTTGAGGGGGATGATGTAACATCCCCAGCCACCTGCTAGGCTATGCCACATGAAAAAATTTCGAACTGTATACAAAATTTAAAACATATAAATACTCTGCAAATACACAGATTCATACAGAATAATATTAGAAATACACATGCAACATACACAGTAAAAACCCATAAAAAAAAATGCATAAATAATGGTGCAACACATAATTTAACACACAATTGACACTTATCTTTGATAAAAATATCACAAACTACATGCAAACCTTCCACATTCCTCCCAGCCATAGACCACACTGCTCATAATCTCAGCAGTGAGTCACCCTCGAGCTGGGGCTAAACTATACCAGGGAAAAGGGAATACTAATCCAGTCTAAGGTCCAACAAGCAACATCATTTCTCGGTCCAAGGTGCTCAATTGTTGCAACTAGCCTACAGTCTCTCATTCCCCACATGCATTTCCCACCCCAGGAAGTGTGCCCCTTCTCTGCTCAACAGTCCCTCGGCTTCCTCACTTCCCTTCCAGGGCTTCAACAACATTATGGACAGGAAGTCTCAGAGCCTGGTAGTTATTTCCCAACCCACCAAGGAACAATACCGAGTAGTTTCTCTCTTAGAGAAAACTACTCACGGGCCCGACAACCCACTTCTTCGAAATAGTAAATCTCTCACCTAGAGAGAAATGCTTATGGGACTGAAAACCAACTTCCTTGACCACGGGCCTAACAACCCGCTTCCTTGACCACAGGCCTGACAACCCGCCTCTTCATCCTCCAGTTCAAATCAGGTACAAGTACCTGTTGTAGCATGGATGAGTGGATGGAAGAAAAACATGAGTGAATAATCCCCAGAATGATGGGAAATACATTAAATATCCTTATTATATATATGCATGTGCTTTTTATGACACATGACACCCAAGGGACTCTCTTGTCCCCCCTTTAGAAACTTAGGATATAATATATAAATTTATATCCATACTTTAACTTTTGAGGAATATTAATATAATATTCCATTGGGCTCAAGCCCCCTTCAGCTTAGCCCCTTTCCTAGACTCTTAGCTCCCTTACCCCTTTCTAGTGGAGTTTATCCCCTCATCTCTTTTGTTTGGTCGGTCTGCATGCATTGGTATACTTAATTAATAATATGAGTATGATTTACAATTACAATATAGGCACGATGGCCTTTAGCATCCAAGCTCCATGGCCTAATAATCATATAAGCATTCTAGCCTATAATAACCTCGCTCACGAACCTATAAAATGCAAGATATATACAAAGGCTTCATGGCCTTAAGATCACACACTCAATCTGGTGTGCGCGGAACTACGGAATGTGCACACTCTTCTTTTGGTATGAGATTCCCGCGCACTGACTCATTACGTGCAGAATCGGACCAAAGACCCTATATCATCAAATCACCATCTTATAAGCATATTTACATTTACATTTACAATTGGAGTTCAGCCTAGGGGTATTACATTCCCCTCCCCCTTATTTATGCACTGTCCTCAGTGCATTATATACCATGTACAATTCAAAATTCCTCAAAAAACTCCATGTGTTTGCTAATACAGCTTGTTATCCACCTGGTGCTTTGATTTCAAGCACCAATTCATGTATTCATACCACAACTGGAAGTCATTTTCTCTATTCCATAGAGCTGCTTCATGAAAGAATTCAACTAATTGTTCCTTTTGGCACACCCTCATTATGACAGCTATCATGCCATAAGCATCCTTGAGTTGCAGCTTCCTTGTTGCACTCACCCTTCTAGGCTCAGGTATCCCTTCACTGCTATATAGTGCATCAACGATCCATCTTGCCAAGGATTTCACACACAAGGAGAGCACTAACTCATTACCAAAACCCCACCAAGGTTCTACATTTATAGGGTTCCAGTGTTTCCAACAATAGTTGTTCTTTCCAAGAATGTCAGTTATAATAAATATTAAGTCACATGTATCACCCACATACAATTATTATGAGAGATTATTATAAAAAATTCATTTTAGAAATTCAAATTTATTCCATAAATGAAATCCACTTTTCCTAAAATACAAAATTATATCTCATAGTTTTCTTGGTTGTTGCAACAACAGGTAGTAATTTTTATCATGGCTTTCTGTAGTATCATAGTTGAGACCACTTTTCCTACAATCTTTTCCAGCTTGCATTAAGCCAACAAATTATTAGTATGTCATGCACCATAAAATTATATTGTAATGCTTACAAAAGCTCACAAGTAATTCCAGAATTGTCCACACTTAAAAATTTCCATCACCAGCTATCAAGTAATTTATTAAATAGAATAAAATTACCACTCTATGCATATGCATGTTCACAATTAATATTAGTAAGTTCATTACTCTATTTTCTGAACAGAAAATTCATGTAGTCAATGCTCATGTAACTACTTGACTTGCAACTTTTCTATTGCAATGTCTAACAACCCTTGAATTGTCTTCAACTCCGTGAGTGAGTAATAATTGTAACATTTCAGTTGTTAGCATAATCATTTCCATTAAATAACATGTATGCATGAACTTACAAAAATGCATCCAATAATGCACTAAAGTATAACAATCTATTATGCAAAATTGTAACTCTACCACTTACTATGCATGAGTGTAATTCTCAATGCATATCTATCCACTGCATCTTTCCATTGATTTTCATAATGCTATATATCTAAGTATCTCACCGTTGGTAAATTGGAAATATGGCCAATGCCTTGACACATTCTCCATACACTTCCTATTGTCTTCTCAATTATTTGTATGCCTTCCTTTTCGACCCGAACACTACACCAAAAATATAATTTTGTGGTGTTCATTAGTGTTAGCAAAAAGGTTGTAGACCAAATATTATTTAGAAGTAGGAAGTTCATTGGATATTTATGTGGTACTTAGTCTTTCCATAACCAACCATGTCATGGTCTCATACATGACTAGCTTTTCTGGCATCCATTCCCATAACAAGTTCATACCTTTTATTTCATTGGTTATTATCTCATAACCAATTAACATGACATGCCACTATGTCAGTGTATGCATTCAAAAGATAAAAATATTTTATAATTATTACAAGCCTCCAACCTTTACCACACCCAGTGGTATTTTATTCACATCAATACATTTAACTAATACAATAATGTGATTTTATAAAATAAAACTAGATGAGGAAATTCTTACCTGAATTCCGTTCATCAATTATGCAATAAGAGTACATAAAACTCATACCTGCATAGTTGCCATTAAATGAATTTAATGTTACCTGGATAGCCAATAACAATAGAAGCTCACATGCTTATATTATAAGACTTATAATCCACTCTTCAGATTTATGTTGCTTCCTTCTATATGTAGCAACATTAGTAGCAACACTTGCAAACATACAAGAATTCTCTCTTTCCTGGTACAACAACCACCATTAGCAGCTTTCATATTAATATATATTCAACAATAGACTAATCCTAATTGTATTATGTTATATATGTATATTAACAAATTGGCATTCGTCAATTCATATTTGTATGCACTAATAATGCATCATTATCATGTTCCTAAATGCATTTGTGTGTCAATTTTATGTACTATGTATGGTTGTCCAACAAGCCATAACATAATTGTTTCTACAGTAATTGCAACAACCTCTTTCTCCCTGTATCACTTTTCTTTGTTGTTCCTAGAAGTCTTCAATTCTTCCCGGATTCCTAAATCTTCTTGTGTTCTTACAAAAGAAAACAATGTGCTTGATTGTTCTCTATCTTGAGTACTTTTCCATCCCAACCTTTCTTATCTACTTTGCACACTTTTAGCCATATATTATGCTGATATTAATTTTCGGCATTC